>BLSH010176472.1:1352013-1369846 GCA_018402905.1 Glandirana rugosa
TTAACGAATTTTAAGACTACATTGTCCGTGTTAGTTTTGACTTTCAAGAAGGTGTTCGATTATAAATAAATTTAAGAAAGAGATTAAGGACATGTATGTAAGAGACTATTTATGATGACAAATGGAAGAAGTCCTGGAACCTCGATAATCCTAGTCATGTATCACCTTATTTTAGGTTGCGTAACAAAATTATTTTTTTCGTGAACACCTCAAAAGCAACTTGAGACGGTCAATCACGTTACTACTTCCCATCACTTCATCAATAGACAAACCAATTTCGCCAACATTGGGATTTTCCCTTTTTTTCGAAGACAAAGAAATTCCGTACTAGATATCTTGAAAAGCCTCGCAACAAATACTTTTCTTATAGCACAATTTTTTGGTGGAATATCGCACTATTTTTTGTTGCAGCTGTTACACATTTTCAATCCAGAAGCGCGGTATTATTCCGAAAAGTTCTATAGATCATGCCTTAAAGAAACAGAAGCTTTTTTTCCCTTTTAGGGTTACAACCGCTTTAACCAAACAGATAACTACTTCACTACCCTTCATCATTGCACTAACTGGCAGAGTTCAACGAAAACTCCACAAGTGCTTTTTTTATTAAAACAATGCGTTGGATTTTATTCCACTATGTACTGATCCTAATAGCTCCAAGGTCCTGAAGAAGGTAAACAGTAGTATTTATCAGAGAATGTATGTACAGGAATTAGAGAAAGAATTTAAATAAATATTAGCTTGTGGAAGAACTTTCAGTTTTGATTGTGCCTGTTACATCAGAATTTTAAGCAATTATATAAGTTTTAAGCTAATTTCTATACTCCAGCTGATAGCATGGTCAAGTGGCATAGTTGCCACTTCAAAAGTATTTTCAGACACAACTGAAACTTTTTACTAAATCATCTAATAAGGGGTGAGTCATTGTTCTAACCGTTTCAGTTCTGTGTGAAAATTTTCCTTGAGTTATTGATCTCAGTGAGCATAAAGCAATAAAAAATGTAGCACTCTACTTATTGGCTGGATAAATATATGACATATTATTGACATGCAATATGTTATGTGAAAGTCCACTTAGGGCTAATATTTCACTAAAGCGTCTTAGTGATGTTGCATATAATAATAAACTTTATTTTATATAGAGCCTTTAAAGGTGGCTTCTCAAAGCGTTTCACAAGGAAAACACAAGAAATACACAGGATAACATAACATAAGGGATAAAGGGACAATTAAGTGAAAGCTTGTCTAAAGAAAAATGTTTTTAGATTTGATTTGAATGAGTTTAGAGAAGAGGACTCTCTGACATTCTTAGGAAGTGAATTCCATAGTTTTGGAGCATAGCAGGAGAAGGCTCTGTCCCCCATTGAGTGTAGGTGAGTAGGAGGGACACACAGTAAACCAGAATTTAAGGAGCGGAGGTTACGAGGGGGGAGTAAGTTGAAAAAAGTTCAGAGAGATGATGGGGTGCCAAGCCATGAAGAGCCTTGTAGATAAGCAAGATGATCTTAAAGTCTATGCGAAACCTGTTGTATAGCCAGTGCAAGGACTCCAGGATAGGGGTAATATGATGACTTGAACCAGACCTAATCAGGATTGTGGCTTCAGAATTTTGAACATATTGGAGTTGATTCATAATGGATTTAGGTACACCAGCAAGTAGAGCATTGCAGTAGTCAAGTTGGGAGAACACAAATGTATGGATCAGCTTTTCAGCTACAGTGTATGATAGCATGGGACGCAGCCGATCAATGTTTCTCAAGTGGAAAAAAGATGTTCTGACAACATTTTGTACAAGTGGCTCAAAGGTTAGACTAGCATCAAATATCATCCCTAGATTTTTCAATTTAGACTGAAGCTCAAGCACAGTGCCATCTATAGATAAGCTATTAGGACTGACCTTACGTAATTGATGGGGGTGCCAATAAGCATGACTTCAGTTTAATTGAAGGAAGTTATGGGCCATCCAACTTTTTATATCACAAATACAGTTAGATAGGAGAGAAGCAGTCAAAGTAGAATCTGGTTTAGTGTGGATGTATATCTGAGTGTCACCAGCATAGAAGTAATACTTGAGCCCATGTGATCTAAGCAGTTGGCCAAGCGGAAACATGTAAATGCTAAAAAGTAAGGGACCCAAGATTGAGCCCTGAGGAACACCGTACTTGACTGGGCCAGATTTAGACTGGAATCCACCAAGAGAAACAAAGTGACAGCGATCAGTGAGATATGACTTAATCCATTTCAGAGCCAATTCTGAGACTCCAAATAGGGTTTCAAGGTGAGAGAGTAATAGATTGTGGTCTACAGTATCAAAGGCAGAACTAAGATCTAGTAGAATAAGGATAGTTAGTGACCCGGAATCAGAGGCTAATAGAAGGTCGTTAGTGACTTTGACCAAGGCGGTTTCTGTGCTGTGCAGCTGCCCAAAAACCAGATTGGAGGGGTCCATATAGATTATTTAAAGTCAGGTGATTATGTCGCTGAGATGTCACAGCCAAGGATCTTGGCCGGGTAAGTTAGATATTGGGCAAAAATTGTTTAAATTGTCCAGGACCATGTTGGGTTTTTGGTACCAGGGTGATAGCGGAAATTTTGAGGATTGTTGGTACAAAACCAGTGCTAAGGAAATCATTTATGATATTGAGGATAATGGGGCATAGAGAAATAAAACAGGATTTAAATACGCTAGTGGGAATGATATAACATTCTGGTGTAAATGTTTTTCAGTAATAACAACATAAAATAATTGGTAAAAATAGTATCAACGTTAATACAAAAGGGCATCATTCATACATAAAGGGGTGTCTTTGATCACCTTCAATCAGAATGGCAGAAACAACAACTCTCCTATTACCAAGGTGATAATAAGATACACCAACCCACTGGAAATTAGCACAACTAGCAGTCATTCCCTTGGAGCATTTCTTGAACACCTGCTCTCTCCACTACACCCTGTAGGACTAGCCAGCTTTCAGCTGCCAAAAACAGCCATCTTCTATTTTACCGGTCAGATCAGTTCTGCTCTGAAGATTGACACATACACACACAGTTTTCTTGCCCCTGCGTTCTTAGCATGTGTGGACAATTGTTCCAGGCCAAACAATTTAGGAGCTACTCAATCTGCTCCTGTCTCTGGCTTGCACAAACAAAATGGCACTAAGGGATTTGTGTTCATACCCTAAATCCCAGAGGGGCACCAAAACCTTACCAGACCCTGTGTCCGTCAGCAAGTACTTGGCGGTACGCAGAATAGTACCAGTTATGCTCATGTTGGCCAATTACTATAAACTTGTCTCTTGTATAGACTCATACATATAGTTATTCTTCTTTCTCCCATGTTCATTAAAACAACCTCATTTGTTCTCCGGAATGTTTTCTTTTAGTATAGTCCTTGCCTAGAAAGGTCTATTTCTCCTAGATTTCTGTGCTTTCTGATTGTGGACATATCAGTCCTGTCTCACTGATTTGGAGGGCAAACCACCTACAGTCTCCAAGTTGCAAAGAGTAAACTTCAGCCTTCAGAATCGGCATGTTCCCCAAATCGCTGAGATCTGAGTGAGTTCACATACTCTTCTAAAGAAGTATTATTAATTCATGATGAAGTGTGTGTGTGGTTTTCTTTGCAATAGAAACTGAGCTGCTGCAAACAGCTTACAGACAAGTTTCATAGGTTAATGGCATTTTATAAAGGAAACATACACTCTACTGTGTTTTACTAACAAAAATGACAGCTGCTGACACAAGCCCTTTAATGACCCATGTTAGCACTTGGCAGAAGGTACATTAATTTGTGCATAACTATTAGATGGTGAAAAATGTATTATTATGTTGGAGAACTTAGAATGGAAAGGTTTTGAAATGGTTAGATCAATGGTGGCTACAGCAGTTTAATACAGAAAACACAAATGTGTTATTTTATGTGCCAAGTTATCTGTGGAAACCATTATTACATATAATTGTGCTCAAAAGTTTGCATACCTTGGCAGAAATCAATATTGAAAATATGACTGATCATGCCAAAAGACTCTTTTTTTAAGGATAGTGATCATATGAAGCTATTTATTATCACATAGTTGTTTGGCTCATTTTTAAATCATAATAACAGAAATCACTCAAATGGCCCTGATCAACATTTTACATTCCCTGAAATGTTTAGTGTCAGTATAGACACACACAAGCTAATTGTAGTTCAAAGTTTTGTGCCTTTAATAGCATTGTGTACAGTGGTCTTTATGGGGCGCCACCCCCCTAATTCATGCGCCGGCTCCTAATCTACATGCGGGGTGCCGGGCGCATGAATTCCAATGGTTATTTTTTATTTTTTAGAAGCACATGATTAGAGCCTGAGGCTCTAATTGGCTTTAAAAAAAGGGTGGGCTCGGGCCACAGTGAGCCCACCCAGTTGTGTGACAATAACGAATTAATATTCACTATTGTCTTTCTGATTCTCCTCCTGGCCAATTAGGAAGCGGGTCACCCAATTGGCTGAGAGGAGAAGTGATCCTATTGGCCTTCTAGGGGAAGGGGGAGGAGAGGCAGGGAGGAAGCCAACGTGATGCCAAGGAGAAGGAGACACAGGGGAAGCCACCGCCTGGAGGAAGCACTGCCCTCATGATCTAGATGGGATAAGTGTGGGGCTGGTGACCTGATTGACCAGGGGGGTGGCTGTGGGTGGATTGTTTGCCGCCCCCAAAAAAATATACCACCAACTGCCACTGATTGTGCATATGAATTTATGAGACACTTTTTCTAATAATTTTTCTTTCATTTGTATTTGTTTGATTTGTATTATGTGAATATTTTGCACATTAATTGTATATTAATACTTTGCACATGATTGGGAATTCACTTAAAGTGAATGGCGCATAGCCTAAGTTTTCCAAGACACTGATTCACCTAGGATGGATGGAACAAGGCTTTTAAAACAGATTTCATGAACCTAGTGCCCAAAAATCAGAAAGGTCTTGGAGCCTTGGCCCATTATTCATGTCCTTTATAAAGTTTTTGAACGATTCTAAAAATGCTAGGGGAACATTTCACGGTATGCTTAAAGTGATTGTAAAGTCTAATTTTTAAATAACAAACCTGTTATACTTACCTCCTCTGTGCAGTTGGTTTTGCACAGGGCAGCCCGGATCCTCCTCTTCTTGGGTCCCTCTTCTCTGTTTCTGGCCCCTCCTCCTATCGAGTGCCCCCTCAGCCAGCAGCTTGCTATAGTGGGCACCTGAGCCGAGTCAGAGCTCCGTGTATACATTCAGACATGGGGCCGCGCACCCTCTCTCCCCCTGATTGGCTGACGGACTTTGATTTACAGCCGCGAGAACCAATGGAACCACTGCTGTGTCTCAGCCATTCAGGAAGAGTGTCCTGGATGGCTGAGGGGATCATGGACATCGCTGGAGACAGATGGGGCACAGGTAAGTAATTAGGGGGTGCTGGGGAGACTGCTACACACAGAAGGTTTTTTATCTCAGTGCATAGAATGCATTAAGATGAAAAAACCTTCTGCCTTTACAACCCCTTTAAGATTGCAAGTGTCGAAGTTCCACATAGATGGGTCCTTTTTTGGATCATTACATTCATGTAAAATAAATAGCTGTGTTTCTGCAATTTTTCATGGTTATAGGAATAGTTAAAAATGACCTGAGGTGGGGTGAGGGAGGGGGGGTTATCATTGATATATTGGGTTTGCTGATTTTGAGGCAATGTCTGTCAGAGTTGTAGGCACATCATATGTGTCACCTAGGTGTTTCACTTATGCATGATGAGGTACTCCAGGGTGGATTTTGTTGTTTCCTCTGAATATTAATAAGGCCTGTTCTGTGTTCTGGAGCCTGGTGGCTTTGTTGAGCTATAGGTTTCTTACCTGGCAGCAAGATCTTGTTATTATCCTCAGCACGGTCCTTTATATGTGAGAACTAAGTGTTGCTCTCTTTCTCTTTCTTGCTTTCTCAGCTGTGAGAGTCTGTTGTTGGGAGAAAGGCTGAGTGCTAAGCGAACACCAAAAAGGTACACATGTTTTGTGTATATGCTTTGGGAAACCCATTAGGGAGCACCAAGATAGTAAGGAACTGACCTGAGTTTAGTCTCTCTGATGGTCAGATGTTTGTTTTAAGCTATAGACTTGCTCTACAACTATCCAGCATTGAAAGTGTGATTGCCTGTTTCCTTGCTGAAAAAAAGTGAAGGCTAACTTTCTTGGACTGCTCCTGAGTATCCCTGTCTTGTGAACGGTTTACTGCTGCCACTACCATCTGAGCCCCCTTACATGATATATGAAGGGTCACTATATATAGCAGTAGTATGGCCTTACTGCATGCATACGATTGCTAAAAAAAATACCAAGCACATTTATAAACGAATGTGCTTTCCAGTTTGGTTTCTTCATGATGCCAAAGCAAGCAAAGTCTCATTAAACATTTAACTAATGAAAAAAAAAAATGTGTTGGGAGAAGAGTCAGGACAAAGTCACATAACTGTCCATGGATTTAATTTCCTCACATGAATAGACAACAACAAGCTATCACCCATAACAATCAATTTTCATCATTATCAATAGGGTTTGGGGAATTCTGTTTGTAATTTGGCAAACTTTAATTCAGTGGTCAATCCCATTGAAGTCTATAGGGTTGAATCTTACTAGTAAATTCTGGCTATTTTTAGGGCTAATAAGCAAACTACTTTTGAAAAAGTATAAAATGTAAATAGTTGGAGATATACAAATGCCTTGCAGGACATGTGACAATTTCAAGGAAAGCATTGAAAAAACACAAATCCCTTGGAGGATGCCTGTACATGGTGTTAAGAAACAGTATGCTTTTCACAGCCATTCCCATTGACAGTGTACACTGGCAGCGCATATTTTGCTGTGAAATAGATTTTTATCTTTTACAATTAGCTGCACTCAAATATGAGCCATTTTTAGTCATAAAAAAAGTTTTTTTTCCATGTAGTTTTAGTAGCAACATATGCTTTCTTATCAAATGGGTATAGGTCTATCAATCTGTAAATAAAGAAGTAGTCTCATCTTAATTTGTTTTTCTGTTTTGTCCCCCATGGGACAAAGTACATATAGTACCCATCCTGCTACAATGTGTGTAATAAGAGACCTCAGATGATACAGATGATACAGCAGTGTAAAATTATCCAGCTGTCGGACATTTTAAGTGAGGTGAAATTGGCTGAAAAGTGCTAAAGGTTACTATGGGTTGCTGTTTCTTGAATTTAACATAGGCCTTTATGAACATTAAAACACCCTTCCTAGAACAAATTTTATTTTTAGTTTTGCTTCTCTGGGTACTCTGTTTCCAGTGCACAATGCAACATGGAGAAGTTACAGGAAATAGCAGGATTTTCATTAAATGAAGTACTGTTATTACAAAGAGAGTAGCAAAGAGCACTTGGCTTGAATGGGTGGGGTACCGTAAAAAGAACAAATAGACATGAAATCACAGTCAGGGTTCATTTTGTTCTGCCTTGCCTTGCATTACTTTAATAATGGGAATATTGGAAATAAAACATCACTGGAGGAGCTATGTAAGAGAAACAGCATTGAAAAAATGACAAATTATAGGGTTTTCGAGAATGGAAGCACAGTCACAAGAAACACATTGTGTAGCAATAAATAATTACAAATAAGGCACTTAAAATATCTAAGAAAGGAAATTTTAAAGCTAGATAAAGAGCTGGCAAAACACAGATAGATAGATAGATAGATAGATAGATAGATAGATAGATAGATAGATAGATAGATAGATAGATAGATAGAGTGATATAGGGGAGCCTGGGATCATCAGTCAGCCACATGATAAAAGCAAAAAGTCTTTATTTCTTAAAAAACAAGGAAAATAACGTAGCTTCCTTCTGCATAAACAAAAACAAATATTTTATACATTTGTGGCTCAAAAGCAAAGATACGGCTCACTGTCAGTGGAGTTCTGCTCCACTCAACACCCCACAGGCACCTGCTGACTGCTCCCTTCACTTTCAGGGTCACAATCCCCACAGTCTGGGTTGGAGGCTTTTTCCCTCTAAAATCTCTCTGAGACTCAGAATTCCAGGTCCCATATGAGCATTAGCAATCTACAACTGTACTCTTGTTGTCCCCCTTAAAGGAACCACAACCCAATAGTCTGCGTGTCCTTGTGGTGACCAGTGTTTTACAATGCAGTAAAACACTGGTCATTGCGCATAGTGTGAATACAGCCTAACAATCAAAACAGGTAGCTGTGCCAAAAAAATTCCCAATCAGTGACATATAACAGGGCTCAAAATTTCAAGTCCTGAGCTATAGCCAGGCCTTAAGAGTTGCTCGCCACCTGTTGCCCCACCCAACCCCTACCCTTCCCCGCCCTTAATTCCGCCCCTAAAAAATGCCCTTGTAAATTATCTCATGAAATTACACTGTTAAATGTTTTATGCAGAATTAAGTTACAAAAATAAATATTAAAAACAACAACAACTTTAAGAATATAAACATAAAGCAATGTAAACAAAAAGGAAAATAAGTGCTTTACATGGTACAAGAGACGATCAGAGACTGCGGATATGACACAAAAGATGGTCAGAGAATGTGGACATAGCACAAGAGATGATCAGAGACTGCGGACATGGCACAGGAGATGATCAGGGACTATGGACATGACACATAAGACAATCAGAGACTGCGGACTTGGCACAAGAGATTGTCAGAGACTGCAGACATGGCACAAGAGATGACCAGAGATTGCAGACATGACACAAGAGATGACTGTGGATATGGCACAAAAGATGGCCAGAGACTCCAGACACAGCACAAGAGATGATCAGAGAATATGGACATTGCACAAGAGATGGGCGGACATGGCAAAAGAAATGGTCAGAGACTGCAGACATGGCACAAGAGATGGTCAGAGATTGCAGGCATACTAAAAGAAATGGTCAGAGACTCTGCTGTGTCTGTGTTGTGTCCCTCTTCTCAGCATAGTGATGTGTGTCCTTTGTCCGAGACTGCACCAGAGGGCACAGTGGTCAGGCAGGCTGCAGGCAGAGATCTAGGATAGAGCAGCACCGCTTTTGCAGCTGGGGGTGGCAGCGCTGGTGAAGTAGATCTGATTCCATCCTTGTTCTTTCACGCACTCAACCACATCCCCTACAGTTCTGCTAAGTTATTAGTAAAAGGCTTCATCACATCACTGGCTGCACCATCAGTTGGCCCGCCCACCCTCACAGCTGAGTGCAGCCAACTCCAAAAGGGCAGCATGCACAGTTCCGTAGCTGGCCCAAGGCCTTTTTTATGAGTGGCTGCTGTCCACAGCATTGACCGGAACTGTATTGGCGCCGGCCCTGCACCCTCCTCAGTTTATTTGCACTCGCCAAATGCGAGCAGGCAAGTGGAAATTTTGAGGGCTGACATAGATTATTCAAATAAAGTAATTAGTGCAACCTGCTCCCACTTTGTGAATGTTGGTTCCTCTTCCTCTTGCAGTTAGTGATCTCCATTATTCAAAACTTATCTGCAGTCATAACGCTGCAGATAATAACAATTTAGTGTACACAGGGTTTTTCTTTTTTCAATTTAATCGAAATTGTGATTGGACTCAATACACAAAAATTTGCTTTTCGATGGATTTTCTTTCCTTCGATGTTCGGGATGATTGTAGCCGTATTAGTGCACCTGCAACAAAAACATTGTTTGATTGTTTTAAATGAGACTGTAGTTTTGATGCTATACAATCTTTACTTTTACTTTAAGCTCTGGCTGAATATTTAGTGATGGAATGAGAACAATTTAATACTGTCTTTGATACTTTTTTTATTTGCACTAGCATCCAAATTTTTACAACAAGATTTTGGGGTGTAACCCCTTCTTCAAGGTCCAAGCAATATTAATACACAATGTTTTAGCAGAATGGTAATAAGGCAACCTCTCAAGGAAAAAAAAAATCATGCACACCAATGGTAATTAAAATTAACTTAAAGAGGACCTCCAGCCGACCCCCCTTTTTTATTTTTATTACCCCACTTACCTAAAGGTGGTAGCTATCATTTTAGATACTCACCCATTCAGTGGATCCAGTGTTGTCCCACTGAGGCCTGCCGACTCTTCTGAGTTCAGCAGGCAGTCCTCTCAATGACACGCCGATAGGCACGCCCTCTCTTCATTTTTTTGAATGGACAGCTAAGCCTCCTGGGATATGTGACGCACATATTCTGGGAGGCACAGCGGGCACATGGAGAGGAGGGGCCAGCCTTTTTTGTAAAAAATAAAAAGGTAAACAAAGGAAAAAATCTTGATACTTCTATAGCAAGGGTCTCAAACTGGCAGCCCTCCAGCTGTTGTGAAACTACAAGTCCCATGAGGCAATGAAATCCTGACAGTTACAAGTGCGACTCCCACAGGCAGAGGCATGATGGGACTTGTAGTTTCACAACAGCTGATGGGCCACCAGCTTGAGACCCCTGTTCTACAGGATGGGGGGATGGGTGTAATAAAAGGAACTTGAGGAAGGTCTGCTTTAATTATTATTGCTGTGTATGTTTGTTTTTGTCATCAGAGATTGTCTTATTATTATTCAGCTAAAACTTTGTGTATTAGTACTACTTGGACCTTGAAGAAGGGGGTACATCCCAATAGCTTGTCGTCAAAGTTCGGATGCTAGTGAAAATATAAGAAAAAGTATCTTGGATCACTCGATTGTTTTCATTGCATCAATGAATATTTAATCAGAGCTTAAAATGATAAAAAAGTTTTTTGTTAAACAACGTTAAACATTGTTTAAGTTGTATTATCATTTCCTTTTCCATAGGACCTACCAATCAATAGAATGTGATTAAAATTACCTGTACACGCTTTGGAATAATAAATATTTGTAAAACTGGTTGAGATTAAGTAATGAATTGAAGGAAATCATAAGACTCGGATTTCTGAGTTTCTAGAATCTAGGTATGAAATAAAGCCTCAGTTCTCATAGGTCTGAAAAAGGAACTCTCTGCTACCAACAACTACTAACCTTCGTTGAATCACTGTAAAAGAGAATCTGGTTGGCTTCTATGAGGAAACACAGACAGTTCTCATTAAGTAATTATTTGAAGGCCCAATTTGCAGCCCAACTTACATTAAAAAAAATAGTGACGAAGCAATATTTGTTTCACAGGGGTTGATAGAGCTACTGTTTACTTTGCAAGGTAAGTTTCCCTTGGCTTAATGAATGTGGTGGAAACACACTTTGCAAACAATACCAAATCACATGCAAGTAAAATTAAGTAAAAAAAAAAAAAAAAAAATCCTAGTGCCTTGCACATGCTTGGTGATGGAAGTCAGCAGAGCTTTACCTCATTCTCTAAGCTAAGAAACATTCCCTTCTAAAGTGAGCAGCCTATTTTCCTTTAGTAAAGCAATCCCACTGAGTACAAAACACAGTCTGAACAAATATAGAAATCATCCAACCACAGAAATAATCCAAAGTGTGAATATTCAGATAGAAAAAAAGATGCCAGAACAACATACTAAAAGAGGTTCTTGAAACTTTTAGATTTGCACTTGTAGTTAGATGAAGGAAAGCTTCAAACAAACTCAATAGCTCCGGTGATTTGGCTCTCACACAACAAGACTTCCCTCAGTAAACACCCAACAGTAGCTCAAGCCATAGAAGTACAGAAAGGAATGCCAGACCAAAACCGGATAAAAGAATCCAAGAGCGTAATAATTGTTAGCAATTAAAAGTCATATTAAAAGCCAATGAGTTTTGCCGACAACACCACTACCCCTTTCATCAGGGCTCAACACATGAAAGAACCATAGAAAGATGGCTTCACAGATCTATATTGGAACCAGTATTAACCCCTCCACATAGAGTAACAACTTGACAGCAGTCGCAAACCAGCAATACTTGTGCACAGTAGAGGTCTGAGCTGTGGCTCTGAGTGACGACAAGCAGATGGTAAAGGGTTAATGCTAATAATTACACTCTGGAATGGATTTACATAAATAGAAAAACCAATCTTACATTCAATCAGTAGTTCATCCAGTATGAAGCTATAGCATGTCCCTTTTGGACTATAAAGAAGGGCCAATTGCCTCATAGTAAATAGTGTTACGTACCAATTGGCTTTGCTGGAAAAATGCCAGAAAATATAAATAAGTCCATTGAAGAGTCTTAGCCGAAGCCACAGTCAATAAGCACATTTTTATTGTAAAATGAGAAGTTCTCAGCGGAAGAAATTGGCGAGGAATGCAATGACTTAGAAAGATTGTGTGATTATAGAGTAAGGGAGTTCTTTGGATTGTACAAAGGAGAAGCATATGAAGGGCTGCATGCTGGAACTCTGTGTGGCAACAGGTAATCACATACAACTAGTCCCAAAATGTTACCTTCATTGTATTGTTTCAGTATGTGGTGCTCAGAGCACTGTGACAGCATGCTCTGCAGAGGAAGAAATGTACAAAGTGGTTGGCATCCAAAGTCTCAACATTTGTATTTATTGGAATAGACAACTGCAGAGACACCATCCTTTATAAACATTGTCATCAATGTCACCTGTCATTGCAGCAGTTAGAAGATACAAAGGAACAAGGAATGTACTGGGGCATATCATTTTTTCAAATTTAAAACACTTCTAATTTTGTAAAATTTGTAAATTAATCTGATTTGTTTTATACCTGCTGCTATTTTGCTGTTTTTTTAGTATAAATGCGGAAAAATAACCCGCAGGAAAAAAAAATCTAAGGAAGTTTACCAGCCAAGTACAATTCCTCTCATTAAAGCGGAGTTCCACCCTCAAAACTTTTTCCCCATTTTTTTATGTCTTCTAATAAATAAATCTGTTTTGGAGCAAAAATTTTTTTTTTAACTCACTAGAAGTTGCCTGTTGCTAGGTGGTGGCTTGTAATCTGCCACTTCCTGGTCCGCGTCGCCTTACATCGCTTCCTGCCCCCAATTGCTCCTGAGAAATGTGAGTCATCATTTCCCAGGAGTCAGTAGGCATCCCTGAGCTTAAAAATCTTGTTATTTCCCAACCGAAAATGACGCGATTAAGGGCGGGTCGAATCACCATCATTTTTAAAAAGGGAAAAAGCCCTTTGTTACCAGAGCGGCGGCAGCGATCAGTGATCTTTCAGCTGATTCAGTGCAGCATCCATCTGCTATCCCAGCGACTTCTCCTGGAGGAGACAAAGTAGTTTTTTTAAATCTGTCTATGTTGCCATAACTGGGCGGGACGTTCCTCCATTGCTGCCCGTTGTTATGGCAACTTGATAAACAATCGGCGCTACGGAATGCACATGTGCGAGATTGAGAGGTGCATGCTGGCTACCCAGCATGCACCATTCACTATCTTACCAAGGAAGAGGTTGCTAGAGGCCTTCAGATGCCCACACTCATCATGGCAATGGCCAGAAGAGGAAAAACAAAATTGTAAATCTAAAAAAAAAAATGGATTACTATCTCTTATGAAAGATAGGTATATGTTAATTATGTTATGACTGCAGTCTGAGGGGGATGCCTGATTAAAAAAAAAAAATTGTGGCCGGAACTCCACTCTAAGTGCCATTTTTACAGCTTATAGAGATGTTGTTCTCTTTTACAGTGTGATTCGATAAAGGTTAGTAGTTGTTGGTAGCAGAGAGAGTCAATTCAAGATTTATTATAAAAAACTCATTCTTTAACCGCTTAAGGACCAGTCTCCGTACATATATTGTGGCAGGGCTGCCTAAAGCCCCAAATCACATACCTGTACATTATTCTGATCTTTGGCTCTGGGACACGCACGCAGCCGGTGCCCCGCTTCCGCTGTGACTTGACAATCAGCGGGTCATTCCAAGAGAGGCAGAACGATGGTCTGCCTATGCAAACGGCATTTGCCATTCTGCTAGTAAGAAAGGCAGAGATCTTGTGTTTCTGCTAAGCAGGAACACATATCTCTGTCTTTCTTCAGTTAAACCATCCCCACACAGTTAGAAAATACTCCCGGGAAACACAGTTAACTCTTTGATCGCCCCTGATGTTAACCCCTTCCCTGCCAGTGTTATTTATACATTGACACTGATCACTGTATTGGTGTCACTGGTCCCCAAAAAGTGTCACTTAGTGTCATATCTCTCTGCCACAATGTCACAGTCCTGCTAAAAATTGCTGATCGCTGCCATTATTGGTAAAAACAATTAAAAAAATAAAAAGTTCATAAATCTATCCCATAGTTTATAGATGCTACAACTTTTGCACAAAGCAATGAATATACGCTTATTGTGATTTTTTTTTTTACCAAAAATATGTAACAGAACACATATTGGTCTAAATTGATGAAGAAATTAGATTTTTTTTTTTACATTTTTTTATTGGATGTGTTTTATAGCAGAAAGTAAAAAATATTGTTTTTTTTTCAAAATTGTGTGTCTTTTTTTGGTTTATAGCGCAAAAAGTAAAAACCACAGAGGTGATAAAATACCACCAAAAGAAAGCTCTAATTGTGGGGAAAAAAAGGCATTAGTTTTTTTTGGGTACAACGTTGCACAACCATGCAATTGTGCAGTGCCGTATCGCAGAAAATGGCCTGGTCAGGAAGGGGGTAAAACCTCCCGGAGCTGAAGTTGGTTAAAATGTCCTGTTCAAAAACACAGATCTTTAGGATTTTAGATTATATTTATCCTTAAACAGCAAAAGTTTAATTCCATTAAGGCACCATTCACACTATTGTATTGAGATAATGCACATGCATTGGTGCGATACACCTGGTCGACAGATATGCTCTTTTACGCAACTAGCATTGTAAGTGTGCTGTCGGAAATGCTATATGAACCTTGTTGGTGGGTTTTAATACATTAGGCAGCCCCATTCAATTTTATGGGCTGCCTTAACCCCTTCAATACTGGGCACTTTTTCCCCCTCCCTGCCCAGGCCAATTTTCAGCTTTTAGTGCTTTAACAATTTGAATGGCAATTGCGCTGTCATGCAACACTGTACCCAAACTAAATTTGTATCATTTTGTTCACACAACTAGAGCTTTCTTTTGTTGGTATTCAATCAACACTGGTTTTTTTATTTTTTACTAAATGAACAAAAAAAAATTAAGAAAATTAAAAAAAAAGTGTCCTTATTTATTATTTGCAAATAAATAATTATTCTTCATACATTTCAGCCACAATGTATTCTGCTACATTTCTTTGGTGAAAATATCCCAAATCAGTGTATATTATTTAGTCTGTAGGAAAGTTATACAGTCCACAAGCTATGGTATATCTTTGAAAATCGATCAATCCTGATGTACCAACGGCCTCTCTCAAACTGAAATAATGTAATTATGCAAGGAAACTCATACATACACTTCAGCTAGAGTCCTATCCTTTCTTCTATCCTGGGGAAAAAAAGAACCCTGAGATGAATGGACCTAGGACCTTAGGGCCAAGTAACATGACAGCAAGACAAGCAGAAATGGCAGGTTTCCTTTATTTAATCACAATAGTTAGGTGGGGATTCTTAAGGTCACTTGGTGGAAAAAAAAAACTTCCTATAGCCTAAAGAATATACTAGGGTAGACAAGACACCAGAAAGAGATTACAAGGCCTGCTGTCCATGTCCTAGACCAGGCATCCTCAAACTACGGCCATCCAGCTGTTGCGGAACTACACATCCCATGAGGCATTGTAAAACTCTGACATTCACAGACATGACTGGGCATGATGGGAAATGTAGTTCCTGAACAACTGGAGGGCCATAGTTTGAGGACCCCTGTCCTAGACTCTATAAACTATTTTGCACTTTTATATTACTGTTTAATATTAGTATGAGATTTCCCCAGTAACACTGTGACACACAATTCCAATACATCTGCAGGCTGTGTAGTTATAGGTAAGGATTCAGCCTGTAATATGCATCTGGATTGCTTCAAATGTGACCAGCTACATCATCAATGGTGCATCGCTTTAATGCAGCTGTGACAATACGAGGGACGATCAATAGTTCACACAATCCCTCCTAGCAACTTGTGACCTCTGCTCATATTTCATGGGTTAGTCGGGTAATCCTTTATCAGTTATGACAGTGAAATGATGTCTTCTGTCAACATGTGATTAGAGGACCAAGATAAAAATGTATTTTTAAAATGTCCATGATCTAACAATTACACTGCATTTGCACCAATATTGTCTCAGCTACTACTGGTAAAAAATATTCCCCTAATAAAGTATTAACCAAGAAGTGAAACAAACTATCAACTAGCCTATAAGTAAATACAAATAATGTAAAAGACATATGAATATTTATTATAAAAAGTATAAGAAAATCTCCAAAAAATGTAAAAGCAACAACTAGACATGGGCATGAGGAAAATATTTATTTTGCTTCCTTCCATTTCGATTCGTTAATCTAGATATTTTGTTTCGTTAAATTTGGTTGATTCGTTTAATTTGGTTGATTCGTTTAATTTGTATTCGGGATTAGTATTTGGAATTTGTTTTATGTCTTTTTTTAATTTTCTTTGAATTTACAATTTTTTTTCAATTTGAAGCGTTTGAATCGATATATTTTGAATTGGTGGGATTGTAAGCTTTAGGTTTTTTTTTTTTTTTAGATTCAAATGTGGCAAAGTGAACAAACAAAAGTAAATCCTCATCAAATGATTACAATCACTCTTTAAATCACCTTTGACTTAGCAAAAACAGCATTATTTTGAAATGGTACTCTAATAACACACGCAGTCTTTGATGTCAGCAATATGTGTACAGTTAGAATTCCACTGGAGTTTGATGTAAAATTTGATTCAAATTTCAGTCAGAATTTCTGAAATTCTGTCAACTTTGTTTCATTATTCAGAGCATTTGGTAAAATCGGTTTATATTGTAATTCGGGTATTCGGATATATCCGAATCTTCGAATAACGAAATTTCTGTCCGAATATTCATTCAGAACGGAATGAACCACACAGGTCTAGCAACAACATAAATTCAAGAACAGAAAAAGATAATCAATGGCAAAGTAACATTTCTAACAAAAGAAATCCCATACAAAATCTAAAAAGAAGTCATGGTTTGGTGATTTGGTTTATGGTCTTGTATACACTTTTGGAGGTTTTCCTAATGTTCACTTTAATATTGTCTATTTAGCATATACTCTCTTAGAAGAGTCCAAAATGCCAATACTCAAATCCAAAGAGAGTACAGTGGGTATAGAAAAAAATCACCCCCTTAAAATAATTACATTTTGTTGCTTTGCAGCCTGAACTGAAGACAAACACATTTTTGTTTTATCCAGCTGTATTTACTCAGTGCAACTTATAACATCCAGGTGAAAGATGACACACCAACATGTCAGAAAAAACAAAAAACAAAACTAAACAGAATCATTGAGTTGGAAAAATGATCACCCCCCCCCCCCCCCCAAAATGACTTGTAAACTCAATCAGGTGTAGCTAATCACCTTCTCATTGGCACATAAAGCCATTTGACTTTCAACTGTGATCAACTGTGGTCATTTTGATTGGCTCATTGTCTCAGCAGCATGAAAACAGCTTACTTGGAGCATTTCAGTCCCTGGTAGTGCAACTGAAGCAAACAATCAACTATGGGTGGAAACTGTCAAAAGATCTCTGAGATAACGTTGTGGACAGGCACAAGTCAGGAGATGGATGCAAAAAAGTATCAAAGACTTTATCAATGCCTAGAAGCACAGTGATGTATTTTATTAAGAAGTGGAAGGTATTTGGTACAATACAGACCCTCCTTGGATCAGGATGTTGCTCCAAACTGTATGAAAGAGCCAGGAGGAAACTGGTTAGAGAGGCTACCAAGAGGCCTACAGCAACTCTGAAGCAATTGCAAGAATTTATGAAAAGAGTGGTCATCGGGAGCATGTGACAACAACAT
>BLSH010176472.1:1369856-1386314 GCA_018402905.1 Glandirana rugosa
TGAGTTGGAAAAAGGATCACCCCCTTCCTAAAATGACTTGTAAACTCAATCAGGTGTAGCTAATCACCTTCTCATTGGCACATAAAGCCATTTGACTTTCAACTGTGATCAACTGTGGTCATTTTGATTGGCTCATTGTCTCAGCAGCATGAAAACAGCTTACTTGGAGCATTTCAGTCCCTGGTAGTGCAACTGAAGCAAACAATCAACTATGGGTGGAAACTGTCAAAAGATCTCTGAGATAACGTTGTGGACAGGCACAAGTCAGGAGATGGATGCAAAAAAGTATCAAAGACTTTATCAATGCCTAGAAGCACAGTGATGTATTTTATTAAGAAGTGGAAGGTATTTGGTACAATACAGACCCTCCTTGGATCAGGATGTTGCTCCAAACTGTATGAAAGAGCCAGGAGGAAACTGGTTAGAGAGGCTACCAAGAGGCCTACAGCAACTCTGAAGCAATTGCAAGAATTTATGAAAAGAGTGGTCATCGGGAGCATGTGACAACAACATCACAAATTATCCACAAATGTGGCTTGTATGGGAGGGTTGCAAGAAAAAAAACAGGCCACATGCAGTCATGACTGAGCTTTGCCTTGAAGATTCTGAGGCCACATAGAAAAAGGTGTTATGGTTAGATGAGACTAATATTGAATCATTTGTCCAAACACCAAATAATATGTAAAAAGGGCATCTGGGGAGTGTTTTCAATGTACGTCAAACACGTCGAAAACTCACATTAATGCTATAGGCGTGTCGGTTGGCTTTAGTGTCAGAGTGTGAACTTCTCCTAAGATCTCCTCTCACATCAGTTCACAACTTTCATCTGCACATAAGTATTTACACGCAGCTGCATCACGTCCATTTATAACAAAGTGCCTATGTACAAAAGTTGTTATAAATCTGCTGAACCCTAAGCATAGCAGATGTAACATTCTGTTAGATCCTCATCTTGATCACCTTGACAGCCTGTGTGGTCAGACAGGCAGGAAGAGGCGGTTGTCAACAGTAACAATCTAGGTGTGATTTGTTTTTCCCAGCTATAGTGTCTCCTTTGCTGGCAACCTACACGGAGCAGAGAGCGCGTTGGGGCAGGCCACAGTCTCGGAATATCAAATATGCTGCTGGCTCTATTTTCTGACCTTCCTGAACATGTTTATGTGCTGCACCGCCGAATCTCAATGAAATGAATACAATTTACTATATTTGCCTGTACATATCACTGACATCTTACAAGGCCACAGTACATTGCCTAAACATAACGACAATGTTATTGTCTTTTATTTATCTTACGTCAGTTGTGTTTTCTTTTTATACTTAAATTCATTATAACAGTGGAGCTTCACTGCTTGCAGGTTGTGTGGGCTATTGCCATAATGTATTTGTTTTATAGCACGCTTATCCTTTAGACTGCCCTCTTTCAGCAATGCAAAATCTGTACTGCCCCCATTCCATGCATGGCCACCGATGACATCCTGAATAAATAAAGGCTAACGATACCACTGGAAGCCTATGGACAAGAAGGGATTAATACCATCCGCTAGGCTCGTTGGTTAACCATGGTAAGGCGCCAGTGTCCATGATGGATGGGTTGGAGACCCAGTCTAAGGTGCCTTCAGTCAGCAGTCATTGGGTGCATCATCTTAGGCCAGGTCTCCATCCTTCCCAGCATGGTCACTGGCGCTCTCCCATGCTTCACCAGCAAGCCGTCTGGATGGTATTAACCCCTCCATGCCCATAGGCTTCCAGTGGTATTGTTAGCCTTCATTCATTCACTTTTAATTGTTCTTCCATGTCTCTGTCATTTTTAATTGCGTATCCTTGACTTTGCTATTGGCATAATAAAACATTGATTTTTTTACATGGTCACAACTGACTGTTTTTTTGTTTGGACCTACCCATAGAACGCTGCATATCAGTTTCCAAAGAAAATACTTGTCTCTTTTGCCAAAAAAACTCTACCTCCTAGCAAGGATTTATTTACTTACTAGAGATTTCATTTGCTGTAAACTCTTTTTGATAGATCCTGCCAGTCCTTTTACTGTACTTCCAGATCATGTGAACACTATGATTGGCTGTCAAAGTTACCATGTGTCCAGGAGTCTGTCCTAGCTGCTCCCAATCATTGCTATGTGACCAGGAGCTGTAGAGGACAGTTTGATCACAATGCTGGGGATTGTGCACGCTCTCAGCTCACACCAGGTACACATATGTGGCGGCACAGAATACGGCCCCTTTGTGTTGCCACATACAGTATATGCATACAACTGGCAAAAAGGCATGAAAGCCCAAATTATAATGATCTACCTATTTACCATTTTTGATTTGAAAGTAGCTCTATACCCTAACTGTATCACATTTGGCATTGTGCATTATGCCAAGGATGAGCGACTGTGCAGCTTTCCAGCTCAAAACAGGTACACATATGTGGCAGCATGGAATAAGGCCCCCTTTATGCTGCCAAATATATGCATACAACTGGCACAAAGGAGTGAAAGCCCAAGTTAATATGATCTACCTATTTGCCATGTGCCTTTTTATTTTTAAAGTAGCTCTATTCCTTAGCTGTATGAGATTTGGCATTGTGAATTGTGAACAATTGCCTTTTTTACATTAAATAATTAAGGGTTGACTCTGCAAGAGTTGTTGCTCCCCAGCTTGGTAAATGAGCAGAAGCTATGCTGATTTCTTTCATCCAATCATGTGCAAGAAAAAAGTGCAGTTTTTTATATTTTCCCTGTACATGATTGGGTATTCATTGCTGAGTGAAGCTTTACCTCATTTACTAAACTCTGGAGCAACTGCACTTGCACAGTGCACAGTCTATGTGCCTTTAGTAAATCAACCCCTTAGTTTCACCATTGTTCATTCTTTTCTTTAAATCTCAGTTACTTCCTGTCTGCATGCACCTTACCAGTTACCAGGTAACTTTTTAAGGAGAGCTGCAGATTTTAAAAGAATAAAGCATAAAAAAAGGACACAAATAACTTGTTTAGATTATATGAACATGTTAAAGCTTATGTAAAAAAAAATGTGTGATTGCATTTAGATCAACTTTAACTCTTGAAATCTGTGAGTTCAGTGATATCTGGATGCCATAACAGCAACTTTATATGTCACTGTCACTGTTTTATACTGTAACTATGCCTCATGACTAGGTTTTCATTTGATAAATATACTATTTAATATATTCTCTGCTTTTACTTTTTTAATATTAGCTAATAAATTGACACAAATGTTTAAAATATGCATTTTACACTTTACAGCTTATACAGTTGTGCTCATAAGTTTACATACCCTGGCAGAATGTATGATTTCTTGGCCATTTTTCAGAGAATATGAATGAGAACACAAAAATGTTTCTTTCACTCATGGTTAGGGTTTGGCTGAAGCCATTTATTATCAATCAACTGTATTTACTCATTATTTAAATCATAATGAAGACAGCAACTACCCAAATGACCCTGATCAAAAGTTTACATACCCTGGTGATTTTGGCACACAAGTTGACACAAAGGGGTTTGAATGGCTATTAAAGGTAACCATCCTCACCTGTGATCTGTTTGCTTGCAATTAGTGTGTGTGTATAAAAGGTCAATGAGTTTCTGTACTCCTGACAGACCCTTGCATCTTTCATCCAGTGCTGCGTTGACGTTTTTGGATTCTGAGTCATGGGGAAAGCAAAAGAATTGTCAAAGGGTCTGCGAGAAAAGGTAGTTGAGCCGTATAAAATAGGAAAGGGATATAAAAAGATATCCAAGGAATTGAGAATGCCAATAAGCAGTGTCCAAACTCCAATCATGAAGTGGAAAATGAGGGGTTCTGTTGAAACCAAACCACGGTCAGTTAGACCAACTAAAATTTCAACCACAACTGCCAGAAAAATAGTTTGGGATGCAAAGAAAAAGCCACAAATAAGTTCAGGACTCTCTGAAAACACGTGGTGTGGCTGTTTCAAGATGCACAATAAGGAGGCACTTGAAGAAAGATGGGCTGCATGGTGGAGTCGCCCGAAGAAAGCCATTACTACGCAAATGCCACAAACTATCCCGCTTACAATACGTCAAACAGCACAGAGACAAGCCTCAAACCTTCTGGCACAAAGTCATTTGTGATGAGACCAAAATTGAGCTTTTTGGCCACAACCATAAACCCCACATTTGGAGAGGAGTCAACAAGGCCTGTGAAACACGGAGATGGATCGCTGATTTTTTGGGGATATGTGAGCTACAAAGGCACAGGAAATTTGGTCAAAATTGATGGCAAGATGAATGCAGTATTTTATCAAAAAATACTGGAGGAACATTTGCATTTATCAGCCAGGAAGCTGCGCATGGGACGTACTTGGACATTCCAACATGACAATGATCCAAAACACAAGGCTAAGTCGACCTGTTTTTGGCTACAGCAGAATAAAGTGAAGGTTCTGGAGTGGCCATCTCAGTCTCCTGACCTCAATATCATTGAGCCACTCTGGGGAGATCTCAAACGTGTAGTTCATGCAAGACAGCCCAAGAATTTACAGGAACTGGAGGTTTTTTTGCCAAGAGGAATGGGCAGCTTTACAGAAGATAAAAAGCCTCATCCACAAATACCACAAAAGACTTCAAGCTGTCATTGATGTTAAAGGGGCAATACACGGTATTAAGAACGGGGGTATGTAAACTTTTTATCAGGGTCATTTGGGTAGTTTCTGTTGTCATTTTGATTTAAAAAGAGTAAACACAGTTGATTGATAATAAATGGCTTCAGCCAAACACTAACCATGAGTGAAAGAAATATGTTTGTGTTCTCATTCATATTCTCTGAAAAATGGCCAAGAAATCATAAATTCTGCCAGGGTATGTAAACTTATGAGCACAACTGTACATGTTTTTTTGTTTGCTTTTAGTAAGTAATGTATATTTTCTCCTGACGTTTACTTTAACGGCCAACTATCAATGTGCCTCGTGTTGTGTGAGACACAATAACAGTTAAGCAGGTGAGCTTGCTTTATCAACAAATTCATGTGATCATTGTGATTGCCTGTCATAGTAATCACATGATTGGGAACCATGCTGATTGGTTACCAATTGCTAGTATGCCCAGCATCAGTAAATGATGTTTAATAACATATTCTCAGCATGGGGGTATCATACTGGGGAACCTTATTATGCAATTTATGAATGATAAGCAGTTAATCAACTGTCTTTCCTGTTTTTCCAATTCTTCATTTTTATTTGCAGTCTCCTGTGTATTTTTACAGTCTTGTAGTCTGCCGTCAGTGACATGTCAATTCATTGAACCTATATGGTATCAACAGAGATTCCTGACACATGTCACAATATACAGCAACATCATCGTTTCAAAGGAAAAACTGTATATTTTATTATTAAAGAACAGTCCTTTGGCTATATTTGAGTAAGTATGCCTAAATTGATGATGCCATCAGTCTGCTGCATGCAGAAGGCAACATTTCCTCCGCTTCTTCCCCCCTAGTGATCAGATTGCAACATTGTTACAACAATATGAGAAATTGCGCCAGGGGCTGAATGTGTCAGTCAAGAACTGCACTGGCAATATGGTGTACAATTATTATGTCATTTCTGAGCTAACATCTCAGTTTAGGAAGTAGATGCTTGCCTTGAAAGATGCCAGAACAAAGAAGACTTTTTCCTTTTGGAAAAAGAACAAATGGAACCATGTCAGAGCAAGTACTCAGGGACTTAATATGCACTATATTGACAAAAGTATTGGTGGAGGGAGCTATGGTGTGGGGTTGTTTTTCAGGGGTTGGGCTTGGCCCCTTAGTTCCAGTGAAGGGAACTCTTAAGGCATCAGCATACCAAGACATTTTGGAAAATTTCATGCTCCCAACTTTGTGGGAACAGTTTGGTGATGGCCCCTTCCTGTTCCAGCATGACTGTGCACCAGTGCACAAAACAAGATCCATAAAGACATGGGTGAGAGAGTTTGGGATGGAGGAACTGACCTCAACCCGATAGAACACCTTTGCGATGAATTAGAGCCGATACTGGGAGACAGAACTTGTCGTTCAACATCAGTGCTTGACCTCACAAAAGTGCTTCTGGAAGAATGGTCATACATTCCCACAGACACACTCCTAAACCTTGTGGACAGCCTTCCCCCAAGAGCTGAAGCTGTTATAGCTGCAACGGGCGGGCAAACTCAAACTTGAAACCTACGGATGAAGATTGGGATGCCATTAAATTTCATGTGCATGTAAAGGCAGGCGTCCCAATACTTCTGGAAATATAATGTATAGCTATAAATGTTACATTTACATATTGGTTAACATGAATGCATGGCATGGTAAACTATATCTATTTCTAGGTTCACTTTAAGAAAGTCTGTCCATAGCTTTATGTAATGTAAAGATTTAATTGGCTGAAAGGTCTATATTCTTATTTTGTGGTATTGCACAGTAAAATGCTTGCAGTTCATGGACCATGGTGCAATTCATTTTGAATTCATCCAAACACACTAAACCATTTTGAATGGCATCCCAACACACAATCCAATGCACTCCAATGCATTTTGTTGCAATGCACCACAGTGGTTGGTAATGCACTATTATGTGTAACTTTGGCTCAGTGATGTCCAATACATTAAATGGATCACTAGGACTTATCTATTAGTGTGTTGGTGGCCCAAGCATTGATATAAAGAAAAAGAGTTTTAAAAAATGTGATGCGTATGTGAGTGAGTGAGTAAGTCTCATTATCACCTTAATTACAATGAAACAACCCAAGGCACTGTAGTCTGATGGCCACTGTGATTATGAGACGGTTATTTACAACCTGTATTTTTAAAATGACTGGTTACTTCATCGTCATCTAAATACTTTAATCACAAAAGGTTTCTTCTTTTGCTAAAATGTTTCTCATCATGTTGTACTTGAAGCTTCCCCTGGCAATTACATTTTTTTTCTTTTAAACTCCGAGACTTGAGAATTCATTAGCAATCACATCTTTTGCCCAAACGATATCACTTGCAATTTAATTATTAGCATGCATGGGAAAGACAGGCTAAGGAAATATGGCACATCAAGCAGGCAGGTGCAGGTGACTGTCAGTTTAGAATAAAACATGGTGAAACTGCAAACCAAATAGTTTAAAATTAAATGAAATTGCATTTATTTTATCACCATTAAATTGCTTTTCAATGTTTGGGGTATGACATGCTAATAGCTAAAGTGTATTCTAGTACTTCTAAACACCATTGGCTTTTGAGACCTTTTTTGATAGACGCAATTAAATAAACCTAAAAATGGAAAGAAAAAATGCACACTGACTAGGGCCTATGTGAAAGTTTTGCATGACTTTTAGACTTGCATTTAGGCATCATACAAGATTAATTTATTGTGCTGTTGCACAGGATGATTATACTATGGAATACAATGATACATTACCATGTTCTCTGTGGATTTTTCCATATATTGTAGACCTTAGCCCTTTAGGAATATACAGCATGTTTGTATTTTCTAGCAGGTGTTGATTATTATTTTTTATAGGCTGTTACTTTATATACTTTAAAACATATTTTGTTAGTATTATTCTCATGCGTAAGGATTGGCATCTGGCAGATGCAATTATTGTTTTTTTTTTTAACTATTTTTTCCCACTTAACTTGATAATATATGGTGTTAGTGGCGTTTAGAGTCAAAACCAGTTTTTTGTTATACAGGTTTTTGTTTTGTGCAAATTTCAAACTAGACACAAATTGGCAAACACTTCTCAAACATAATCCAGCAAAAAGTACTATACATTTATTTTATATGATTATTTACCTGTCTATTCTCAACCATTCTGTTGTGAAAAGCCAGTTGCTTAGAGAGCTCAATAGCTCAAGCTGAAATTTACACATACAATTGTACAAGACAGAGCAGTGCTTCCTCCGCCCTACCTCTTGCCTGTTTGCTCCTTTCTGAGGGGCCATGTATACTTTCAATAAGAGAGTAAGAGTATGGCTGTTTACTGTCATACTCTTACTCTCTTAAAAAACTGGATTTTAAGTAATTTTTACCATATACATTTAATTCAGGGTACTTCCATGGCAAAGGTATCCAAGAGCATTCTGGTGTTTCTAAAAAAAAGCATGAAAACACCAGAATGCTCTTGGATACCTTTGCCATGGAAGTACCCTGAATTAAATGTATATGGTAAAAATTACTTAAAATCCAGTTTAAATTGTATAGGCCCATTCATACAGAGGAAGAAGTGCAATCATTTTTCTCATTAAGACAAACCATTGCTAAGAGTTATCAGTGGCATAAGGAAATTAGGAGAGGCGGAGAAGGAAAAAAAGTAATACTTCATCTTGTGTTGTTCTCATGCCACCTGTTATGAATGAGGCAAGCATGTAGAGAGGATGCCAGGTTGCAGAGCTGAAGGTGATGAGCCTTGGAGCTAGGCGATAAAATTGGAACATTGTTCCAGCCATTCCTGCACCATTGGCATTTCACACCTACCTTGTCTCTTGGTAGACATGACCCTTTTATGAAAGCAGGGGAAGGATAACCTTTCTGAAAACCAACCATTTCCCTGACTCTAGAAAAGACACATGTTGATGGTCCACCACTATTACTAAACTTATAGAATTTTGCCCTGATTTTCTTACTTGCTTTTTGTATGCCTGTCAATGCATTCTAATTGGCCCCAGCTCCCACTTGGCTATGCCCATTTCATTAGTTCATTTTATATCAATGAATGCACACTAGCCATAAGAGACAAATTTCTAAATAGCCAGCATAGGTTAATGGACTAGTGTGTCAAGATTGCTGGGGTAGCACCAACGCCACTCACACAAGATTAAGGATAGCCTGGTTCCATACTCATTTTTGCTGCTCTTACACACTGTATGTATATTAATTGGTGAAATTGTCTACATTTAACTTACTGTTCATTAACTCTGTAACTGTCAGGTGAAAGATTGTACCATGCTTTTTCTCATTGGTTCTAGATGTCTCTTTGCCTCTTTCAGTCTCCCCACCTACAGCTTCACTCTTTTCTTTAAGATCTTGCTTCATGCGAAACTCACCAGACAACTGAGTTGCTAGCACTACAATGATGTGAAATCACACAAAAGATATGTAAACGATAATGTGCCGCACTATGGAAATTAAAGTGCACCAAATATAACTTAAGTGCAAGCAAATAAAAAGAAAAATGATTGCAAAAAAGTGAATACATTACAAAATCAAACATATAAATAAATAAACACAAACATGATCAATCAATTGCTTAATAGTGCAAAAACCATCACAAATATGCTTACATTCTTCAAATCCAAAAGTACATTGCCCAAGATCAACTATGTAGACTGCAAATAATCACAAAGTTATAATTAATTATGTAAAAGTTCCCATTGAAAAAGTATTTCTGTGAACATAACAATTTGTGATCCTTTTGTTTATTTTGTGACTTCAGTGCAGCATATAGTGTAACCAACACCGCTCACCTTCCAGGATGGACCTTTAAATCTCTCAAAAGATGTTAATCACTTCCAATACTTCCTTTTGCTTAGTGCTCAATGGATAAGAAGATAAGAAACACTACATAGTGCTCTCTAAGAATAAAAAAACACTTTAATACAACAAAATAATAAAAACTCACATGGTCCTGCACACATGTATTGTACACTAGATAGACTTTGTCCAAATATGAATAAAGGAAAGATTTGTTTCCCAAACATATGGCACCACTGTGAGCTTTCTAAAATGCGATCACAGACCCAGAACCCTCCCTCTAAATCTTCTTTCTTCTTTTTATGCATTACAACATTGATTACTTCATTAGCACGTCCTTTGATTTTTGTGGCTATGATATCTTACCTTGTTAGGGGGGTGCTTAGTCTAGGCAGTTGCACAAGACATTTGATGTGGGAATCAGGAATTCCATCATATCTGGGTGGTCAGGTTTTT
Source organism: Glandirana rugosa (assembly GCA_018402905.1). Classification (NCBI taxonomy): domain Eukaryota; kingdom Metazoa; phylum Chordata; class Amphibia; order Anura; family Ranidae; genus Glandirana; species Glandirana rugosa. The sequence goes on from BLSH010176472.1 coordinate 1,379,779, forward strand.
AAGACATTTTAAATATACTTGCAATTGCAATAAAGGGTTTCACATAAGCTTGGAAGTCTCTGCTTCCCCTTTCTCTCTTTAATGTATTTATTTTTGTGTTTTGGTTGAACTGATGAACATGGGTCTGTTTTATGTTAACTAAATATGTGGTAGTCTATGCACTGCATATGGTCATGAGCATTCAGATACACCTAGTTCTTAACCAATGTAACCATACTAAGTTAAAAGATAGGCAATTATACAAAGCGTGCCATCCTTCCATATTAGTACATCCTCCATTTTATTGCTGAACTTAGTTTGACTGAGGAACACTAGGCATTAGAATCTCTTAGTGTGCACACAGATATGAGGCTAATTAATGACTGGTTATGTGGGGACGTTGTTATAGAAACAACTCCTTTTTTTTCTATTCCTTGTGCGTTCAATCACCAGCCCCATGATATACACAACTCATGAGCAAATATTGTTATGAAGAGGGTTTACGTGAAGACCTGAACAGCTTGCATCTGTGAAGTATTTTCATTATGGACTTGGAGAAATCACATTGAGAGGACAGCTGCTTAGTAATGCAGTGACATAAAAAGCCCCCCTAATATGATTTCAGTAATAATCCTCATCCATATGTGTTCTTATGCAAATAATATTATAGTTAAACCTTCAATGCTGGCAGATTTAAACCCTCTGTAGGTAAAGGAGGGGTAGGAAGACCTTAGTTGTATAGAAAGGAACACCTTGCATATGGGGGCTGGGTGGTGTACATGTACAACATCAGCCCTTTCTTGTTGTAAGATTGCTCTCACTTGGTGGAACTTTGCAATCAACACATATTTCTAAATAACTAATAATGACAGCTAACTAATAATGACAGCCAACTAATGTCATCTGCCTACTCAAGCAACTGAGTCGGTATGATGTTCTTTGAGTAGCGTGATATATTATTGGAAATCATATTAAAAAGCAGCCTTTGTCCTTGATTCAGTTATATGCATTAGTACAATCCAGGGTGGATCACATCTACTTATTAAAACCTACGTTCAAAACCCTTTGGCTCAATTTGCAAGCATATAAATCCATTGAATTGGGGGCTTTAAAAGGTAGTTATTTACTATGATGTTAACATGACATTAGGGATAGAATAGTGGCCTTCTGAGACCTGATGGCAGGAAAGTGGTCATTTCTGCTCCTGCTCGTATGTCTTCAACCAAAGCTTTTTGTTTGGCTGTGCCCTGCTCACTAAATAACTGACCTTGGCATTTCTCTTTTGCTTTCAGTTAGTAACTGGAAAAATTTACAGGACAAATGTTTAGTCGGTGGCAAAACAGAGGAGGAGCAATGAAGCCAAGATCATTATGTAATATGGGGAAGGATTGCTTTGCATTGTTACCAGTTTGGATAATTTTCAGTAGTATTACCGGCACATGTTTTATTTTTAGCTTTCATGGGAATATAAGTTTAATTGCATTAGCCAACCTTCTAAAGATAGGTATACACAGGTCTGAAAATGGTCAGTTCAGCAGAAACCGGGTGACTTTCAGGTCGTGTATACAGCTCCTCGTCTGACAGAAGGCGGACTCACAACCGACTTCTGTAGAATGAGCATGTTGGAAAACCAGCATCTGATCCACACGCACAGCCAATGGCTGCGAGCATTGATCACTGATTCTCGTGGGGGTGGGGGGGTGGGGGGGGGGGCTCAGCTGAATTCCCATGTGTAACCAGCATTACTCTGTTAGGTATTGGTGTAGAAACATAAGGAAATATTAAAATGCCTCTCTATGCCTCTTGTACCTTTGTTAGGCCCTGGCCCTATTTTTACACCCCTGCATCACATACACTCAGGGATGTTAAGCTGGGGGAACAAGTTGTAGGGTCATAAAGAAGTAGAAAAAACTGGCTAAATAGTGAAAAAAGGTGTGGTTTAAAAAGTGATACTGTGTCACATTTACATAAAAAGAACAAAAAAACAGAGAATGATGTATAGTGTAGCGTGAAAGACAGTACTATGCAATCGTGCCTATATATTAGACATGGGCAATTTGTTTCGTAATGAATTGAAATTCAGCCAAATTTTTCATCTTTCGGACAATCTGATGCACCCAAATGTCTGAAGAAAAAAAATACCAAATTTCAACTAATGTGACACAGCATAACCACTGGTAAAGTGCATTCCTGGGAAGGGTGTTGTATTGCCTTTAAGGAGACGAGTTTTGAGAAGCAGCAGAAGAGATATTGTCATTGTGTGTGTGTTAATGGATTCAATAAACGACTTTCAGAATTATGATTCCTTATCACAAATACATATGCATAAATAAAAAATGATCAGAAAATGAAACAATGAAAAAATAAAACAAATTGATTCGTTATAATTAATATCTATACTCTACAGAAATAACAAATTGCCCGAAAACGAATTAACGTAAGGTATCGTAACGAATATAACAAAATAAAATTACCGTATTTTTCGCACCATAAGATGCACTTTTCTGAAAGTGTCTCTGTGTCTTATGGTGCGAATATACCAGGCCAACCGCCTCCCCCCCCCCATTTGACTGCGGCTCCCGGAGACCCACAAGCGTGTGTACTGAGCCTGTCACATTGGGTGCCGGGATATTCAAATCTGTCTCCCTGTCAGCTTTGTGTGGTAAGGCTGCATTTCATTGACATAGGTAAGGCTTCCATGGACACTGGTATATGGCTGTATTTCATGGGCACTGGTATATGGCTGTATTTCATGGACACTGGTATGTGGCTGTATTTCATGGACACTGGTATATGGCTGTATTTCATGGACACTGGTATGTGGCTGCATTTCATGGACACTGGTATGCGGCTGTATTTCATGGACACTGGTATGTGGCTGTATTTCATGGACACTGGTATGTGGCTGTATTTCATGGGCACTAGTATGTGGCTGTATTTCATGGACACTGGTATATGGCTGTATTTAATGACACTGGTATATGGCTGTATTTCATGGACACTGGTATGTGGCCGTATTTCATGGACTCTGGTATATGGCTGTATTTCATGGACACTGGTATATGGCTGTATTTCATGGACACTGGTATATGGCTGCATTTCATGGACACTGGTATATGACTGTATTTCATGGACACTGGTATGTGGCTGTATTTCATGGACACTGGTATGTGGCCGTATTTCATGGACTCTGGTATATGGCTGTATTTTATGGACACTGGTATATGGCTGTATTTCATGGACACTGGTATATGGCTGCATTTCATGGACACTGGTATATGACTGTATTTCATGGACACTGGTATGTGGCTGTATTTCATGGACACTGGTATGTGGCTGTATTTCATGGACACTGGTATATGGCTGTATTTCATGGACACTGGTATGTGGCTGTATTTCATGGACACTGGTATGTGGCTGTATTTCATGGGCACTAGTATGTGGCTGTATTTCATGGGCACTGGTATATGGCTGTATTTCATGGACACTGGTATGTGGCTGTATTTCATGGACACTGGTATGTGGCTGTATTTCATGGACACTGGTATGTGGCTGTATTTCATGGACACTGGTATGTGGCTGTATTTCATGGACACTGGTATATGGCTGTATTTCATGGACACTGGTATGTGGCTGTATTTCATGGACACTGGTATGTGGCTGTATTTCATGGGCACTAGTATGTGGCTGTATTTCATGGGCACTGGTATATGGCTGTATTTCATGGACACTGGTATGTGGCTGTATTTCATGGACACTGGTATGTGGCTGTATTTCATGGACACTGGTATGTGGCTGTATTTCATGGACACTGGTATGTGGCTGTATTTCATGGACACTGGTATATGGCTGTATTTCATGGACACTGGTATGTGGCTGTATTTCATGGACACTGGTATGTGGCTGTATTTCATGGGCACTAGTATGTGGCTGTATTTCATGGGCACTGGTATATGGCTGTATTTCATGGACACTGGTAGATGGCTGTATTTCATGGACACTGGTGTATGGCTGTATTTCATGGGCACTGGTATGTGGTTGTATTTCATTGACACTGGTATATAGATGTAATTCATGGACACTGGTTTGGCTGTATTTAATGGACCCTGGTATATGGCTGTATTTCATGGACCCTGGTTTGGCTGTATTTCATGGACACTGGTATATGGCTGTATTTCATGGACACTGGTTTGGCTGTATTTCATGGACACTGGTATATGGCTGTATTTCATGGGCACTGGTATATGGCTGTATTTCATGGACACTGGTATATGGCTGTATTTCATGGACACTGGTATATGGCTGTATTTCATGGACACTGGTTTGGCTGTATTTCATGGACACTGGTATATGGCTGTATTTCATGGACACTGGTATATGATTGTATTTCATGGACACTGGTATATGGCTGTATTTCATGGACACTGGTATATGGCTGTATTTCATGGACACTGGTATATGGCTGTATTTCATGGACAATGGTATATGGCTGTATTTCATGGACACTGGTATATGGCTGTATTTCATGGACACTGGTTTGGCTGTATTTCATGGACACTGGTATATGGCTGTATTTCATGGACACTGGTATATGGCTGTATTTCATGGACACTGGTATATGACTGTATTTCATGGACACTGGTATATGGCTGTATTTCATAGACACTGGTTTGGCTGTATTTCATGGACACTGGTATATGGCTGTATTTCATGGACACTGGTATATGACTGTATTTCATGGACACTGGTTTGGCTGTATTTCATGGACACTGGTATATGGCTGTATTTCATGGGCACTGGTTTATGGCCAGGGGAGGGCTGGCAGCCTTAGGCCTGGGGGGCAAGTCCAGTCAAGTGGCCCATTGAACCACCGATTCAGCTCACCATCCATGCCCACCTGGTTTTAGAATGGATATTGATGTTATGAAGCAAGACAAATATGATACAATGTGGTAACATAATTTAATGTTAATAGCAACAAAGGAGTTTTAACAAAAATAATGCATCAATGCAGCCTCACTACCCAGAAATGCAGCCTCACCAGTGCCCATCAATGCAGCCTCACCACCGACCAATGCAGCCTCACCACCCACCAATGCAGCCTCACCAGTGCCCATCAATGCAGCCTCACAACCCACCAATGCAGCCTCTCCAGTGCCTACCAATGCAGCCTCACCAGTGCCCATCAATGCAGCCTCACCAGTGCCCCCCCTTTGCCTGCAGTTAGTTGGTGGCTGTGCCCCTGGCCTCTACTTCCTTCCTCCACAAGAAGAAAAAAGTGTAAGTGGCAGAGGCCGTCGGCCATTTTGAATGTAAGTTAGGAAGGCCTGGGGGGCAACTGCCACCCTGCCCCAGCCCTCCCCTGTTTATGGCTCTATTTCATGGACACTGGTTTATGGCTGTATTTCATGGACACTGGTATGTGGCTGTATTTCATGGGCACTGGTATATGACTGTATTTCATGGACACTGGTATATGACTGTATTTCATGAACACTGGCATATGACTGTATTTCATGGACACTAGTTTATGACTGTATTTCATGGACACTGGTATATGACTGTATTTCATGGACACTGGTATATGACTGTATTTCATGGACACTGGTATGGCTGCATTTCATGGGCACTGGTAAATACTTTAGTACACCATTTGGTTCAGAATATATATTCTTTTTGTTTTCCTCCTCTAAAACCTTGGTGTGTCTTATGTTCAGGTGGGTCTTATGGAGCGAAAAATACGGTTTGTATTTTATGAATGAAAACAAAATTAAATGAAATTTTCCACCATGCACAAGTCTGTTTTTAACATTTTAGAAACAGTAATCAAAACAGGACAATACACAATTTCTGCATATTACACGTTTCAGAGCTGTCTTGCAAATTACAGTCACCCAGCAACTGTACCGGGAAAAGGGATGGGTGAAGGGACAGGGAAATCTGGTTTTTGGAGTGAGTTGGCATGGCTGTAGACTGGAAGACAGCATCAAAGCTTTATGACGTAAAGATGAAAAAGGGTTTTGGTAGATCATAAGCTTAATAATGGCATGCAATGCCAAGCTGCGGTTTCCAAAGCAAGCAAAATCCTTTCCTGTATTAAGAGAGGTATAAACTCCAGAGATAGAGATATTATTTTACCCCTGTACAAATCATTAGTAAGACCTCATCTGGAATATGCAGTTCAGTTTTGGGCACCAGTTCTCAAAAAGGATATCAGGGAACTGGAGAAAGTGCAGAGAAGGGCAACCAAACTAATAAGAGGCATGGATAAGCTCAGCTATGAGGAAAGATTAGAGGATCTGAATTTATTCTCTCCTGAGAAGAGGAGATTAAGAGAGGATATGATCAACATGTACAAATATATAAGTGGTCCATATAATGTACTTCGTGTTGAGTTATTTACTTTAAGGTCATCACAAAGGACAAGGGGGCACTCTTTACGTCTAGAGGAAAAAATATTTCATCTACAAATATGGAAAGGTTTCTTCACAGTAAGAGCTGTGAAAATGTGGAATAGACTCCCCCCAGAGGTGGTATTGGCCAGCACGGTTCATTGC
>BLSH010176472.1:1408854-1427442 GCA_018402905.1 Glandirana rugosa
ACCCAACAAAATGTTCCAGTTCCAAATGTGTTCACTGTGTGATCACTCCCAACATTCCATCTAATCCCTCCTCACTGTGTGATCACTCCCAACATTCCATCTAATCCCTCTTTCCTGTGCGATCACTCCCAACATTCCATCTAATCCCTCCTCACTGTGTGATCACTCTCAACATTCTATCTCATCCCTCCTCCCTGTGCAATCATTCCCATCACTCCATCACTCCATCTATTCCTCCTTCTTGTGCGACTGGTCCCCCAAAGCCTCTTTTGTACAATGATCTGGCCAATGGTGGCACTGTGACATCATCAAATGCAAAGCAGGACCAATAGTGAGGGTTAAATCCAGAGCATCAGAGAGGTCATCAGAGGTGAGCGCTGAAAGTCTGATGGTGCAAAAAAATAAGGTAAGCTTTTCCCCCTAGACTTAAAGTATGTGTAAACCTTGACCTTGTAAAACAACCCATTCAGTGTAAAATAGAAACGTTAGGCAAAAGTTTTGTGTAAACATATAAAAAATGTAATAAACACCATCCACCCCCCTTTTTTAAGTGATCACATATCTTGTGTTCTCAGCTGCATTAAAGTTAGGGGAAGAGAAGCAGCACCAGGTACATATCAGGAATAAGAAATGTTGGGTTTACATACTTTTTAACCCCTTTGTTTTGGTGTGTGACGGGGCTTTCAGATGTCGATAAGTGGGGTTTGTGATCATGTGACCGCCATAATTGGCTGTCACAGCAATCATATGATCAGAAAGCTCCCAATCCCAAGCAGCTTTCCGTTAGCCACTGATAACTGTGCTGGGAACATTACAGGGCACACACTCTCGGCACAGCTTTGTTTGCAGTGTGGTACACAAATATGTGGCCGCTCGGAGCCAAGGCCAACCCGCCAAGAGGCTGCATATTTGCGTACTGTCGGCGTGAAGGGGTTAAGAAGCATTTAACCCTATCAGTGCGAGGGGTTTTATCCCAGGGTCTAGCTTTAACATCTTTAGTGATAACAGAAATCGGACTAATGGTGTTAAGCCTGAAAAGCGACAACTGGTATGGTCATCTGTATTAAAAAATGAAGAGGTAATGCTTACTTGCATCATCACTTGTAACTAGTGGAGAGACGGTTTGAGTGAAACAACCTTGTATTAATATACTATAGTCTGCCATGATTTGGGGATTTAAAAATAATGACATTCCAAACAGAATAAAATGTTATCATCTGGTGATCCCTTCCAAATGAGAAATATTGGCTTGTCTTTTGGGTTTTTAAATTCACAGGCTGTATTTTCTACAGTAAAATATCCTAACCAGGATAAATAAAAAGATTTTAGTAGCTATGATAGTAGAATTTGTTGTGTAACTGATCTTTAAATTGTGTGTCTTGGGCAGTTCATGGGGACTACAATGTTATGCCGAACTTTGGGTATCATCTACTCCTGATTGTAACAGAATAAATGATTCCTAATGCTGCAATTATAAGCCATTGGCTATATTCCCATGTGTAAGGGCTTACATGTGAAATCACATTTTTTGTAGGCATAATTTGATTCAGAGCACAACAATGTTACTTGCATTCATATCTGCTGGTTCATATGTTGGAGGCCATAGAGTAGTTTTTCTTTTAGCAACTGGATTTCATAAGTTCTTGTGCACATTTAAATTATATGGTTGGTTGACATGGGTAAACGATCACCTTTTCCTTTCCTAGAGTATATGAAACAGCTTCTATTCTGATTTAATTACTCAATGCTGTATGTAGACTAGATATATTTGCTAATGAAACTACATAAATCCATTGATCTGCAAATTACGGCATGTTCTGTTTTTTTTCCATTCTCATTAATCATGTTGCTTTACCTTTAGATACAAAGGTCATAAGGAATGCTATTTCATACCTCGTTTCGCAACCTCATTCTATAGTGTGTAGTTTGTTTATTGTTCAGCTTATCAACAACAAATCAACAACCACAAAGAACGCATTGGCATGTAATACTGTTATGTAAAATAAGGAGAGAGTAGTGATTCGTATCCTGCCCCCATTTCTCAGTAATAGATCTGGTGTCACTCACAATAGTTTGTTACAGGTGAATAACTGTGGCTTTAGCTAATGCGACTATATATTAGAAGAAAAAGAAGGTGCACTGGCCTAGTGCATTATCCCAGGGTAACATTTATTAAAAAAGAGATTAAAAATACTCACAAACATATGATGTTAATACGCATGAAGCCCCTAGCATGGGGTAAAAGAACATATCTTGGCGAAAGTCCTGGACCGTGATGGAGAGGACATGAGAGCTGCGCCAGCTAACATGTTTCGAAGGCCGTGTCTTCTTCCTCAGAGCTAAGGCAGCAATGGTTCTACATGCAATATATATACCCACATACACTCACACAGTAATGGTGTGTGGGGGAGGTAAATCCAGCAAGAGCCCATACTCTCCTCCAATATCTTATAGCAATGGTGGGGAGTGTTCTCCTTAGTATTGAAATAGTTATGACCAGAGAGCAATGCTAATGCATAATAATAAAGAAGATCATGTAATAATTTCATATAGTACATTGTGTGTACACTTACTACAGCTGTATTGTCCGATTTCCATGCCTGTTAGTGTGCAGTGGTCATTATGTGTAGGACACTTCCTGGGTACAAACATCCGACTTACAAATGGAGGGAGACAACAGGAAGTGAGAGGAAATCTACCCCTAGGAAGGGAAATTCCCTCCTGTAAGAGTTATCATGGTGAAAAGGTGTCTCCAGTGAGGCTTTATCACCAATCCTTGTTTCCACAATAACTCCAATTTTTTTTTAAATCCGATTGTCATAGGGACAGAAAGCGAAGGGGATTGGAGCAATCCTTGGGGTATGTGCTAATATCTAAAATAATTATAGTGGTGTGTATAGTTACTGGTGAACAAAGACTCCTATTCTCAATCTTAGATCAAGGTGCAACTTGGAATTTCTATGACCCAAGGTCTTATAGATCAGTGGTTCTCAACCTCAGTCCTCAAGTACCCCCAACGGGCCATGTTTGCAGGTTTTCCTTTATCTTGCACAGGTGCTTTAAATCAGAGTCAATGGCTTGGTATATTGGACAGCTATTTTATCTAAGAGAAATTCCCAAAACATGGCCTCTTGGGGGCACTTGAGGACAGGGTTGAGAACTACTACCGTTATAGATCACTTTCCTGCAATGTGCCAATAAATTACACAAACAGATCTAGGTAGGAGAAATCCAACAATATGTCACCCTACTAAGACCAGTGCTAGTCTACAAAAATAACTGCAGGATACTAATAGCAATCCAATGTTGGCGGGTGTGAATTTTAGCCAAATTACTCAGATAAAGGTTAAAGCCCATTGACTCAAAGAACATCTGTTCATTCAGTAATTACTGGTTGTAACACCTTTGATAGGAGAGGCAATTCGACCAGCTAAATCCATGTTTTAGTCATTGTGTCGAGAAAAGTGTGTTCATTTTCAATTCATTTAACATCTGTATGTGATACTGGCAATGGTATTCATTGATAAGCCACACCATAACTGGTGACTACCCAGCAAGAAAAGTATTAAGAGAGCATAGTGCTGCTAATAACTATACTCATTTTTTCTTTAATAAAATACACTGGCTCTTTTTATTCACACACTTGTTAAAAGAACACAAGTGTTAAGCTGGCCTTACACCTTGCAATGTAATTGTACAATCTTCTTTAGATCTTCCAACTATGCAGAGCCTGCCAGACTGGATATGAACTGAATTAGATGTTTAGGTAGACCTTGCACTACATGTTTTTTTGGTAGAAATTGTACAATCAGATTACAATGTGTCAGCTAGATTAACACTGTCAATGGATAGGTGAATATGTGACACTATTGACTTTAAGCTGGCCATAAGCTATGAGAATCTCCACCTGTTCCTAATATACCACCTAAAATTCACTTTATGGGTGGCCCTGTCACCACTCCCCTGATCAATATCCTTCAAATAAACATTTGAAGGGGCCAAACTGAAAACTTTTGACCAAACAATGGCGTAGAATCAGATGCAGCTGCCATTTGGGAATTCTGAAAGCTGTCAGTGACGGCTACCAGAATACAATGTGCATAGAGGGTAATTCATCCATCCACACTGTGTAGCATGGATTGAGTAATCTGCTGATTTTTTTCATTCAGCCTACAGTTTTAACAAAAAAATTCTAAGTGGTCAGCTTAAGTCTCATTTATTTATTGTCAACAGGGTCTGATTGGTTACTAAGGACAGTGACTCTATTTTAATTTCTCCTTTTTACCAATTCTTATATTTACTGTCAACATTATATAGAGAGAACTATTTAATTTAAAAGTTAAAAAAATATCATTGTGAAAAATATTCCATTCTGATATTATGATTTTATTTTGCATGCCTTTAATAACATTTTTATCCACATTTATTATTATACCAAACTGTGTGACCGGGACAAAGTTAAGAGAAACACTGACTTGCTGGTCCTATAGCAGAAGACTGTAGTTAGATTAGCAGCAGGGTTGCCAGTTTTCAGTAAATTTACAAACAGTTTATAAAAATGCGTAATTTTTGCATCTGTCCTTGAATGTCCATTACAGACATTTATTTATTTCAGGTACTTATATAGCACCGTTAATTTACGTAGTGCTTTACGTACTGTAAAATATATTTACGTAAAATATATTTTACATTCACATCAGTCCCTACCCTCAAGGAGCTTACAATCTAAGGTTCCTAACTCATATTCATACACATACTAGGGCCAATTTAGACAGATCTAATTAACCTCCCCGCATGTCTTTGGCGTGTGGGATGAAACCGGAGTACCCGGAGGAAACCCACATGACACAGGGAGAACATGCAAACTCCAGGCAGGTAGTGTTGCGGTTGGGATTCAAAACAGCGACCCTTATGTTGCTTGGTGAAAGTGCTAACCACTACACCACACATTCATGGACAGATGCAAAAATTATGCATTTTACAAACTGCTCATAAATTTACTGAACGTTGGCACCCCTGATGAGCAGACTATGGCTGAGGTGTCCTTGTGAGTAATGGCACCATTTTGGCTCAGCTGCCAAGAGTAGGAGAAAGTATTTTAAGCTTGGTAACTGTCCAGAGAATTGAGAAGTGAATTTGTAACTCAAATTCAGAAACAAAACAGATTGCAGATAGCTCATTATTGGTTGAAGTGACCAGATGTTGTAAAGCTGGTGCACACTACATGCACTTCTTGTTGCAACTTCTCAAGCACCATGGCAGTGTTAAAGCCTAACTCCAGGCTCACGCTCCATTGCATTAAAAAAGCTGTAAGAAGCACAGAAGGCTATCCATAAAGGTACCATGTGATTAAGCCGCTGAGGTCTGGTGTAAAAGTTAAATAAAGAAAAACAAACAAATGTAAAAGCAATGGCTTTATTAATGTATTGAAAAAGTAAAGGAAAAAATTGAACAGACATATAGATATCATTGATCAAGAGACCACCACCACCACCGACAACGTTGTCAAGAAAAATAATTAAAATTAAAAAAAGAGGAAGGGAAAACCCTTCCTCTGCATATGCCTCCACCTATGTCATAAGAACATTGACCCTCATAAACAAATGCAATAGAACATAAGAATTTGGAAATATCCAGTAATGGATATGGAGGGAGTCAAGGGAGTGGACCCGAAGGAACACTAATGGGACCGGGCTAATCAGGAGCGGAAAAATTCAAGATTGGGAGGTGGATGCAAGGTGGGAATGCCCAAATTGGGAGGCACATAACTTGATGGAAGATGGTGTTGCAGGGGTGCCTATGTGGAGGCATACGCAGAGGAAGGGTTTTCCCTTCCTCTTTTTTAATTTTAATTATTTTTCTTGACAACGTTGTCGGTGGTGGTGGTGGTCTCTTGATCAATGATATCTATATGTCTGTTAAATTTTTTCCTTTACTTTTTCAATTCATTAATAAAGCCATTGCTTTTACATTTGTTTGTTTTTCTTTATTTAACTTTTACACCAGACCCCAGCGGCTTAATCACATGGTACCTTTATGGATAGCCTTCTGTGCTTCCTACAGCTTTTTCAATGCAACCCTGTTTACCATGAAGCCCCAGGCGTACGGCTGCCTGAGCGGGTAGGTGTATTTTTCTGCATATTTTGTCCTTTGCGGTGGTGCCGCCCCTGTTTTTTTTTTTCACGCTCCATTGCCCCCTATTAATCCCCCATGGTGGAGCACCCCTACACCCAAGACAGTAAATATGTTATTTTATATTTTCACCTATAAGTTCAGGGCGTGGGTTCAAAGGAAGTGGGATGAATGATGCAGGGACACAGAAGAGGAGACCTTATTCGACCTAGAAGAGGAGTGACAACCCATCACTAGATCAGTGAGTCTGAAGGAGACAGTGCAAGAGATTGAGAGAATATAGAAGCCAGAGCTTTTCATTTTTAGCCTGTGCTGGGGATCAAATATCTTTTGTTGGCCTAAAATGGAATCTAGCTCTAAATTCTGCCCCAACCCTTGCCACCATACTTTTTGCAGGACAGCTTGGCCTGCATTTAGATGTTAGAAAAAATATAAATTACATGTGAAAAGAAAAAGGAATTGATATACTTAAGATTATCATTACATTTATTAACCACATACAGTTACCTTTATAAAATATTTCTCACCAGCAACCTCTTTAAATGCGATTGCGGCATTTTATTATTTTCTTCATAAAAGGATATAAGCTTTCTGACATAACCTATTAACCATCCAGCTGGAAGTATAATCAATTAAATACATGTATATGGAGTATCCAAGCAACCTTTTAGAACATTTTTTACTGTTAATATCAAACATGCAGGTTTATTATTCTCATTTTTAGCCTGATGTACTAAAGTGTGCAGATAGGTTAAACAAGGTAAAGAGATGGTCCTGCTTTACTAAAACTTAATGTAAGGTAAAATGTATCTATGTCCATGTCCAACATCCAGTCATGAGTGGGGGGATTAAAGAAAAAACTCCTTCAAATAATAACAAGATACTTGAATACCCTTTGTGTGTTAATGGAGCTAAATCGATTTATACCGCTGTAAGCATGCTAATACACGCATACTGCAAACAGTTTTTAAAATCTTTTAACACATGTGTATGCATGTTTAAATAAAGATTATGTCATATTTATTAACTAAAGCATGTATGCATATTTTATTAATACGTACACTCATTATTGAACATGTATTCTTCTTTTATTAATGGAAAAGAAAGCAATTATATCACAAAGTTTGGTGTATTTAGTGGAGAGATCGTGGTCATAGAGCACTTCCAGGGACATACATACCGGTTGATTTTTGACTGTGTAGTTGGAGCTGGGCCTATATGGACATAGGGGCCAATTTATACTAGATGTGGGTCAGATTGATACTGGTGCAACTCCCGCTGTCACCTAGACCTGAATTGTTGTACTTCTTTTTAGCTGGGAACCAATACAATGTGAATAAGTGCTTTACTAGTTCAGCAGTTACATGGAGGGCCTAAAATAGGTCTTGCACAGTGGACCTTGGGTGACTCTCCCTGCCACTTAGGACATTCAACTCAGTGCAAGGCCAAATTAAATTAATTTTATCTATATAAACAGAGCACTTTGATTCTAAGAACCCATGCCTAGTCCAATTAGGTGAACCATTCCTTCTGGCATGGGGGGGGTCGTGCTGGGGAGGCTGCTACACACAGAAGGTTTTTTATTTTAATGCATAAAATGCATTAAGATAAAAAACCTTCTGCCTTTACAACCCCTTTAAGTTCTACTATAAATTTTATAACATTGATTTCTGGTGTTTTCTCGCTTAATGCATGGGCTAAAAAGGAGAGAATACATCCAGTATACTGTATAGCTGTATTCATGCTCCCCTTCAGTTTTCTGATTTTGTTCTGTCTCTTTTTGAAATTATCTTCCATTTGGTCTCAACCAAACCAACACAGAAAATGAAAAATGACATCCACACAAAGTGCAGCTGCAGCTTGGATAATCTCACAAAGACAACCAATGGTGTTGCCCTAGTAGAGTATAAACTGTTTACTAAGCAAGTGGAGGTTCTTTAATCAACCAATCATGTTTTAGGAAAAACCCTGTTTCTTTTTAAATTTCCCACACATAGTTTAGTACACAGGTTTACCTTATTTTCTAGCTTTTGTTTTATAAAGCAAACATTCTCTTTGCAAAGTTAACATTCACTGGCTAAGGGCCCATTCACATGTTAATTCATGATAAGGCACATTATGACACGTTACTTAAATAATTTCAGGCCCTTCATCAACAACCTCTTCTATATAAGTAAATCAACCTCATTATCTTATGCTTCTAGCTGCTGTCAGTTCTCCGTTGCATGACTCCTTTTTGATAAACAAAATGCTTCCCTCCGTATCCATCCATCCATTTAGGTAACATCCTATTATTTTGCAAATAATCAGTGTAGCTTCTCATGTGCAAGGTACACATGCAGATGAATCATTGTGAATCTCTAGAGGAACAATGTCTTTATCTGATTGATGAAGTTCATTTGTTCCCTAATTACAAGGAAAAGTGAATTTATCTGGCAAAAATTCAGTTGAGACCATCCCTAAACTGATCAATTTGGTGGTACCGGTTTCATGTAGGACAAATTACCAGAAACAGTTGTTTCAATATGTTCTCATTCTTAACCACTTCAATACCATGCACTTAGAACACTTCCCTACCAGACCAATTTTCAGCTTTCAGTGCTGTTGCGATTTGAATGAGAATTGTGCGGTCGTGCGACGTTGTACCTAAACAAACTTTTTGTCATTTTGTTCCCACAAATAGAGCTTTCTTTTGGTGGTATTTGATCACCCCTGCGTTTTTTATTTTTTGCGCTATAGAAAAAAAAGACCGAAAATTTTGAAAAAAAACCCATTTTTCTTTGTTTCTGTCACAAAAATTTGTATAAAGTACATTTTCTCATTCACTAACGGGCACTGATGTGGCTACACTGATGGGCACTGATGAGGCTACACTGACGGGCACTGATGAGGCTACAATGACGGGCACTGATGAGGCAGTACAGATTGGCACTGATGAGGTGGCACTGATAAGGTTGCACTGATGATGGGGCACATATACAGCACTGATGGGCGGCACTGACAAGCAACACTGACGGGCACTGATACGTGGCACTGATATGCCGCCCTGATGGACACTCCAAGGCGGCACTGATAAGTGGCACTGGGCACTGATAGGTGGCACTTGTAGGTGGCACAGGTGGGCACTTTTAGGTGGTACAGGTGGGCACTGATAGGTGACACGGGTGGGCACTGATAGGTGACACGGGTGGGCACAGGTGGGCACTTATAGGTGGCAGTGGTGGGCACAGGTGCAACAAGCACTGTTAGGGATGGCACTGGCAGGCATCATACATGGGCACAGTGCCATCCCTACAGTGCACAATAATGCCCTTACCTGGTGGTCTAGTGGGGGCTCCCTGGTGGTCCTGGGCGGCCTCTGATTTCATTCCCTGGTGGTCCTGGGCGGCCTGTGTGCGATGTCCGGCGGGGGGGGGCTCCCTGGTGGCCCTGATCCGGCTCCCTGGTGGTCCAGTGGGGTGATCCTGAGGGTGGCTGCTCTGATAAATGTTCAGCGCAGCCCCCCCTCTCAGGAGAGCAGCCGATCGGCTCTCCGCTGCTCAGGTCTGCAGACCTGAGCAGAGGAAAAGCCGATCAACGGCTCTTCCTATTTACACTGTGGATCGAAGCCTTTTACCTTGGTCGGTAATGCGGTGAGTCAGCCTGACCCACGGCACCACCGATCGTCGCGATGCGCGCCCCCAGGGGCGTGCGATCGCGGATTATCCTGAGGACGTCAATAGACGTCCAGTCAGGATAATGAACCCCCCGCCCGGACGTCAATTGTCTATACGCCGGGCAGGAATTGGTTAAACAATTCTGTGCTCCCTCCTATTCTTTTCACCTTTTTCTTACAGTTACAATTGTACTTATGTCAGTTCTCTGCCAAGCCATCAAATGGCCGATGTAATAGCTGATCACGTGTGCAGCATCATGACAACCGAAGATCAAACAGAGGCTAAAATGGCAGCTTCCTTGTCTGTAAGATAGGAGGGTTTAGTTCCACTTCTAGTTATCACCATGCAAGAATACTCCTTTATGGTTGCTATAGGCTACTGCGTTTAAGAATTAGCACTTGAAAGTACATTAAGAATGGTTATTACCTCTGTTGTTATTTTGAGTAGACATAACAGGAGGTAAGTGATGGACAAACCCTCTTAAGCCTTGTTTATACACGTTTAGGCCTGTGTAAGAGCAGTGTGAGTAGCAAGCGTTTGCAAAGAATTTGCAAAGCTTTTGGCAAACTTCAGGCAGCCTTAGCAGTTCGGGGGGAAGGGTGGGAAAACACCACAGTTGATCCATGCTTTTACTATCCCCCAACCACTTCCCTCTTTAGCTGCAAAGGCAGTGGCTAGGAGCTTACACAAGCTGCATCCACAATGGTTTGCTTAGTGGGCACAGCAGGAAATTTACTGCCTGTCACTTTCAGTGATGCCATCCACCGAATGTGATTCAATCAAACAAATGTGGCCATTCTGCAACTCACATGCTAGTGCCGGGTTCAAGGGATTAAAGCAAGCAGCGAGAAGGTGATGCAGCTCCTTCTCACTGTGTGTCACTGAAGTGCTATCCGAATGTAGATTGTTTTTCAGAGAGCACAACTAGAGTTAACGAGCCCTTAAAAGACTCTTTGGCTCCACTTTGGGAATGCTCAATATAGATCTTGCCGTGCACACTACTCTTATACAAGGCCTTAAACAATTAATACACCCCATTGGTGTCCCCAATCAGCAGTCAGCACACAATCTTCATTAAATATTTAATTGGGGTTCAACTCTTGGCAGCACAGTAGCTACAGTAAATGGTTAACTGTTCTGCCGGGCAGCCCTAGGGTCATTGGTTTGCATCGCAAACAATGGCACTACCTGCTTGAAGTTTGCATGTTCTACCTGTGCCTGCGTGGGTTTCCCCCTGGCACTCTGCTTTCCTCTCACACTCCAAAGACATGCTGGTAGGTAAATTGGCCCTAGTATGTGTATGTTTGAATGTGAGTTAGGGACCTTAGATTGTAAGCTACTTGAGGGCAGGGACTGATGTGAATGTAAATTATATATACATTTAAAGTGCTGCGTAAATTGTCAGCTCTAAATAAATACCTGAAATAAATAAACATTTCCTTACTGAATACAAGTTTTGGCTTTCAATCTTACTTTAAAGTAAAAGTGACCTCATAAAAAGATACTAGTAGACATTATGTATATGTGTAGTGCAGTATACACCCTCACCTTCTGTAAAATGCAGAAAAATGGAGTTGCATCATTACTGGCCAACCTATGGCTAAATAAGGAAGATGTTGCTAACAGAAGAAGCTTCAAAGATGATAGTACCAGAAACTTTTGACAGCCAGCATCATCTACACTACTTCCTCTGATCCCTAGCCATCATGGGTGTGTTATTGTTTTCTGGAGGAATATCATCACTGTATTACTGCACTGCATATCACCCACACATTATTACAAGAACAAGATTGTGTGCAGTAGCGTAGGTTCACAGGAGAAGAGAAAGAATCAATGATGTCATTAGCCAGGCCTCAAGACCTTTGGAATATATATATATATACTGTATATACGCACCACCCATCGAATATTGAGTAGGTGCCCCTGTGGCCACCAAAACAGCTCTGACCTGTCAAGGCATGGACTCCAAAGTAATATTCACATGAATGGCAGGACCCAATGTTTCCCAGCTGAACATTGCCCAAAGCATCACACTGCCTCCATCAGCTTGCCTTCTTCCCATAGTACATACTGGGGCCATTATTTCTCCAAGTAAGCAACGCACATGCACCTGACCATCCACATGATGTATACGAAAACAGGATTCATCAGACCAGACCACCTTCTTCCATTGCCCTGTACTCCAGTTCTGATGCTCATGTTGCCACTGCAGGTACTTTTGATGGTGGACATGTTGCTAACAGAAGTAGCTTCAAAGATGATAGTACCAGAAACTTTTGACAGCCAGTATCATTTACAGTACTTCCTCTGATCCCTAGCCATCATGAGTGTGTTATTGTTTTTATTGGAACTATTTTCAGAAATTTAAGCTCCATTAGTTCTTCTATTGGATGGGCCTAAACTGGCCAGGTTTAATTCTCCACGTGCATCAATGAGCCTTGGTTGCCCATGATCATGTTTCCAGGTTGCTGGTTTTCTTTCCTGGGAGCACTTTAGGTCCTGTCCACTGCAGACTGGGAACATCCCATAGGAGCTGCAATTTTAAAGTTGCTCTTGCCTAGTTATCTAGCCATTACAATTTGAGCCTTATCAAAGTTACTCAAATCTTTACATTTGTCCAGTTTTTCTGCTCTCAATACAACAACTTCAGAGACAACATGTTCACTTGCTGCTTAATATATCCCACCCACTTTCAGGTGCCATTCGCTGTCTATTGGGTAGACTCTGTAGGTAGGGGGGGTCAGGATCCAGCGTGACTTTTTCAGAAAAAGTTGAGATTTTCACATCCTTTCTGCCATCTAAATTAAATCTATACATTTTTTGACACACTGACTTCAGTAAAGATAACCTCTGCTTATGCACCTTTTTCAAGATATGCTTTTTACTTAAAAGCTGTCATATTCTAGTCAGTAGTCCTAGTTTATTAATGTGTGGCCTAGTACTGATAGGGCATAGAGATGAAATGATTCGGTAATGACAGAAGATACACTGGCAGTCTGTAGTAAATGAAGGTCCAATGAAGGTCCATCCTCAGAGGACTTCAGCATTGGTCCTGCAGTGTTAATAAAGCTTGGTTATCATTGCGACACATGGCCTCTCCACAGAGCCGTAATCTTTCAGCCCCAATTCTCTCTGACTTGTAATGATAGAGTAAGATTTGACCTGCTTCCTTCCCACAGGTCTAGGCCTCTAAATGCCATATATCGTTAGAGAGATTTTGCTAGATAGTGAAATTGCTGTATGGCATATGAATCTTGAGCCTTCATAGGGAAAACACATTATTAGATTAGAGAACCCGGAGTATACGGGACATGCCAACTCTCATTTACTGTGCACAGCTCATCAATATGAAAGCACTGTGATAGCGGGAACTATCTTTTCTGTAAAGTTCTGACCACTATGACCTTTATATCCAGCAATGCAAGAAAATCCACTGTCTATCTTTATCTCTCCGTATATAAACTGTGCATGTGTATACAACAACTACACCATGACTGTACATAATTCCAGCAATGAAAAATAATAACATCATATTTTCATTCATATCAAACATATTTCAACAAGGTCATTTCCCTACTAAGCTTACACTGAACACTGAGAAAGTCTTAACCCAAGAGCAAACCTCTCCCCAACCATCACCACCACAGCTGGAAATTGCATGAATACTAAAGTATTTCTATGAGCATCTCTACTGACGATTCCCCATCAGATCAGGAAGGCCAAATTTGCCGATCTTCCCAAATATGGAAATATCCATTTGCCTAAAGTGTTACTAAACCCAGGAGCCTGCATTCACTATATCCGATCTCCCACAGTACACAGAACATGGAAATGCAACAGTTTTAGTAAATATAAAGTAAATACCATCAGCAGTTAGGGAAGTCTTGTGACTCCTATTAGTGTCTGGTTAAAGCTTGTAGGAGGAGTTTGCATTCTACTCTGACTGTCCTATGAGGCTGCAGGACCCCTGACCCTCTGTCTGGACAGTGCTGATTGGCCCTGTGCCCAAGAAAATAAACCTCTCCAACAACACCAAATGGATCATGTGCAGCTTGCTCCTATCCTCTGTAATGTCCAGGGATGAGTTGAAGTCCCTTGCAAGAAAAGGAGGAACAGAGAAGACAAGATCAAACAGCCTTTTTACACAATGAGGATGATCAACCCCTTAGGCTCCACAGTAAGTATAACAAGCATGCTTTACTACATATACACACTGATTTTACAGTTGTTGGTTTAGTAACACTTTAAATCTGAGGTTCAGACAAGAATGAAATGATAACAATTAATAGTTCACTTAAAGTAGAATTACAGGCAAACCTTTTTTTTTTAAATTTTGGATAGAGTAAGGTTTATTTTTGCCATCTTTGCCCCAGTGGAGAGATTTCCCTTCACTTCCTGTCCCATATCTAAACAGGAAGTGAGAGGAAATCTCTGCAAATTAATATAATCCCTTGCCCCCCTCCCTACCAGGTCATCAGAACTAGTGCCCCCATTGGAATATTTCCCCGCTATTACTTTTCTGGGGGCAACCCAAAATATGGGATTTTGCTTTTACTTTTGCTTTCAATGATAATGGTAAACAGGACAAATAGAGAGGGGATATCTCCCTGATGGGGGTACAGTTAGCAATAACAAACCAACAGGTATTCTAATCCATCTCCCCTCTATCCAAATCTAGAAAAAAGTTTTGCCTTTAGTTATACTTTAATGATAACATTCAACAGGCAGCTTTTGCTGTAGTACTCAACTTCAACCCAGATTTGCCATCAGCAACAATTTGTTTCTGCTGCAGTCTAAATGCCAGCATCATTCAACTGCCTTCCACTAAGCCCATCATTGACCTGCCCCCTGCTTGTGATTGGACAATGAAGCAGATACAGTTTAGTGATGAGCAGAGCAGCACAACTGATTGACTCTTGGTGCTGCTTCTCTATCTCCCAGGCTAAGTTCTGCTGTACAGGGGGATACAAAATTGATTTACCTACACAGCTTACATTTGCAAAATAAAATTAATAATTATAATAATCACAATAATAAATGATACTACTTCTAATAATAATATTAATATATATAAATATATTAATGAATACAGAGCAGCATGCATTTATCTATTTTATATTTGGACTTTTTTAAAAGCTGTATTGAACCTGAAAACAAGAACGTGTTATATTGCAGTTACCAATTCTTGGTGGCTGCATTTGTTTCCTTTTTTTATGTTTTTTTTCTTTAATTTTCACTTGGTGATCCAACCAGTAAGTCTGTTATTTTTCAACTTCCTTCCTAACAGATTAAAATGGCCATACCTGAATCCAAACTCAATTTAGGTATGGGCAGGGAGGTTTGTACAGATGTTGATCTACCAATCAACTTTTGTACAACCGCTGTGTCGGATTTTCCTCACTTGATCAGCGCCGCTGGCTATAGCAGTAATGATCAGTTTATTCTGACAGTAGAATAGTCTCCCCTCTGTCAGAAAAGTCAGAATACAATCTCTCAGCAGGGAGGATTCCCCAATCCACATCAAATATTGAAGCTAGTTGAAAAAAAAAAGACTGCCTTAAAGTATGTTGTATATTTTGTGTACTAATCAAGCTGCCTATCACAATCTGAAAATAATACACTTACAGACTCTCTATGATGAGATCAGACATCATTACAAGTACATTCTCAGAAGAGTCTTCCAGTGAAGTTAAAGTGGAACTGCAGTCATTTTTTATATTTCCATCAATTAAATCCTCTGCCATTGTTGTTTTAACTTTGGATATTCAATTTTTTTCTGCCAGTAAATACCTTCCTCTTTCTTGTCTGGAAAAAAGCCTAGGCATTTGACATCATGCACAGCTCTCTCTCCCACTCTCATGAGAGTTTGCCAGGAAGGGAGGGGGGAAGGAGTCATAAGAGGGCCAATGAGAGCTGCAGAGCTGGAGGTGTGCCTCTGTGTGTCTGTGTAAATCCAGGAAGTGAACAGGCAGCAGCTTCAGCAGCCCACAGTTAAAATGGCTGCAGCCAGACTCAGTGGAGGGAGATTTCTGCAGCATATTTGGCAAGTACAGAATCACTGTATATATAAAATAATATGCAAAGTGGTTGGAGGGAAGCTTCAGAATGGCAAAGATGTTTTTATTACAAATTATGTGAGCAGACTGCAGTTCTTCTTTAATCTCATACTAAAAACTTGTTATGCAAATGGATTGAACTTTGAGTGGTACCTCCACCTTTCCTCAACTGATTCAACAGGAAGCCATTTAAACTACTTTTTTTAAATAAGCACATTTTGAAAAAAATGTCCTCTTCCTATACCAAGTTAGTTTTCTATAATCTAGTTACCTTATTCTCTGTTCTAGAAAAAATATAAATACAGATTATTAAAATGTATTACTGTCCTGATTCAGAAACACACACCCTGATTTATTCGACCTTTGCTATCTATGTAAATTAAACATATGAAGCAGCCATAGCACATCTCTAAATCAGCTTATTTTTTGCTGTCTCTGTCTGCATAGATTTCTTTTCACTGGGGATATTTCTGTTCATATTCTGTCCTGGAGACACAACAGGAAATAAGAGGAAGTGCCATCAAAGACAACTGTTACTGGAACCTCTGACCCTATTGGAAGATTTTCCCCTGCTTTTTGCTCTGGTAACAGATCTAAAAATGTGGATTTTGCGGTGGTCAACCAGGACAAAGATTTTTGAGTCTCACCCAAGGGATGGGGGACACAGATAGCAACAGAGGCGTAACTAGAACCTTCAGGGCCCGGTGGAAGAAATTATGGAGTGCCCCCCTGACCCCTGGACAGGGTCCTTCCCTCTTCCCATTGATCCTGGGGCCCTTTACTCCTATCACGGGTCCCTTTATTACAGTCCTACAGCGGCACCCTTTCACAAGTTCTGCAGCGGGGCCCCCTTTCTGCCATCTTCGGGCCTCCCCATGGTGGTGAAATGCCAGGGACTGGTCACAATTGCAACCTTTGCAACCCTGATAGTTCCCTCACCGGTGTCAGTAGTTTTACATGTTTTATTTTCATTTTATTATTTTTTTTACCATTTCATTTTATTTATTTTACAATTTTATTTTCATAATTTTGTACATTTTTTTAGGAGCTCTGTTGGGGGCATTGATGAGATATCAGAGGTCTAAACACACCTCAGCCCTCAATCTCCATCTGTGTAGCCTCAGCTGAAGAGAATGAATGGACAGGAATAGTTGTGTACCGAGCCTCCCATTCATTCAGAAATGGAAGTATAGTAAAAACAGTTTAATATGCTTCAGTTATGAATGAACCGATTGGTACCAATCACTGACTCTGTTCATTCAAAAAAGGAAGGAGCAGGTAAATGACAAATTTACTGACCCGTTACCATCTCTCCATCATGACACATCTTCTACAGCAGCTGGCAGGAGAGAGGAGGGGGGAAGACAGCAGCTTTGTGGGAGGACCAGGGAAGCACACAGGGACCCTGGGAACAGCGGAAGACAAGTAAACTGGATTGGAGGGGTGGCGGGGGCAGCATATAGAGGAACAAATCTCCTCCATTAGGAGGAAAACGGAGGAAATTGGTTCCTCTAAATGCTGCCCCCACCACTCCTCCTATCCAGGTGTACAAGGGAGGCACACGGGCCAATTGCAACCCCTGCAACCCCTGTCGTTATGCTCCTGGATAGCAATAAAATTTGAGAGAGGGTCTACCCCTTCCCCAATCAATCCAAAACTAAAAAAAAAAATTCCTTTATATACAATGTAACATGTATAGTCAGAAATCAGCCCAGGATCTCTGTATAGTAAGACAAGACTAATAACCACTGTGCCGCCATTTTGTCCTAGATTGGGAAGGATTTTCCTTGTTTGATATACTTTGTGCAGTACGTTCTGTCTGCACACTGTCTGCAGACTTGACTTTTTGTTTTTAATGTTCCAGCTCATGATATAAGACTTGGGCACAGAAGGGAAGAAAAATCGTTCCTTCACCCAGATAAAACAAATCCAGCTGCCAGTGGTAATTCTGTTTGCCTCCAGGGATGAATAATATAAAAAACACATGGCAGTTTAAGAGTAAACTGCAGATCAAATTAAAATTCAATATAACCAACAGAAAAATAAATAAATTCATTTCATTATTTGTCTGGATTCCTCATCTATGATTTATTCCTGGAGCAGCTGTGCTCTGGCCTCACAAATACGTCTGACTTATTATGATAATGTGCAAGAGATATACTGGCTGAAGCACATGATACTCTGAAGCAAGAAATCACTCATTTAATTACATTCATCTTATGAGGACAATCAACAAAATATGACCACAAGCAGTGACAGAGATGCATGTGATGGGAAAAAAAAAACGTGTAGATATCTAAAGGACATGCTTATATTGATGTCATGACTAGAGTTGAGCGAACCCGGACTGTAAAGTTCGGGTCCGTACCGAACTTTGGGGTGTCCGGGACCCGGACCCGGACCCGAACTTTTCAAAAAAAGTCCGGGTTCGGGTCCGGGGTTCTGGTAATTTTAATGAAAAATTAGAAAAATGCTGTAAAAAAGCCCAGGAAGGTCCTAGAGGTCTGCAAAAAGAAGCAAAATGTGGGTAAGGGTGGGACAAGTGCCCTACAAAGAAATGGGGACAGTGAAATAACTTTAAATATTTTTAAAAAAATAAAAACATAAAAATGCAAAAATGGAGATCATCTTCAAAATGGGTCTGAAAAGTATTAATTAACATTAGAGGCCATAGAAATGTTCTAAAATCATCTTCAAACTGTGTCAAAAAAGTATAAATAAGCCGGAAGTACCCATATCACTGT
>BLSH010176472.1:1428677-1447169 GCA_018402905.1 Glandirana rugosa
ACATATTCTCTGTCCGTCACGCCCAAATTCACGTCGACGAAACCCGGGGGAGGTTGTTACTAACCCGGGTCCCGTCGACGGGGTAAACGGGGTGTAATTTCTACCGGGAACAGATATTAGACGTGTGTCATAACTTGAATAACACATACACTTGTTACTTTCTTTCCTTTTTTCGACGAGACACTTACCAGTCAAAGTATTGAATAATAACAAGTGGACGTAAGGTTGTGGACTTCTAGAAGGTACCCTAAAAGTTTCAGGTGGTGTTGATAGGGTCTTTGGTGGGGTTGGTACGTCCGGGACTTAGAGTAAACTGTTTCGGTACGCGGGACAAAGTTCGGGTTCTGTCCGGACCCGAACCCGGACTTTGACCCGAAGTTCGGCCGAACCAGCAGAACCCGGACTTCTAGAAGTTCGCTCAACTCTAGTCATGACCTCTACTTGCTCATAATTTGCCAAAACGTTTACCGTTTTCTGCTGGCCAAAGCTTAACACTTGGGCATGGCTTTGTCAAATGAGATTCAGGGCCTGCATGGTTGGGGTGGTTTCTGGGATAGTTGTGGTGGACTTTGAAAATCCCATGGAAGATCTTCAGGTGTTGGAATGCAGGTGAACAATAATAAGTTATGAAACTGACCATTCACAGAGCAGCTTTTTTCCTTTCTTTCATTGTTCACATACACAATAAGTTCAATACTGTGTGCAGATTATAGACAAGGGCCATCTTTAATGTGGGGCAAATGGGGCAGCTGCCCTGGGCCCAATCATTGTTGGAGGGGGCCCAAAGCAGCTGCACTTAAACCCGCACTGCTGCCCACCAGGTCTTTTTTTCAGCCGAGTTCCGCCACCCGCGCTGGTCACTTGCTGGCTGCTCTGCTTTGTTGTTGGCCATTCAGAACCCTTGCTGCTCTACACATCTCTACATGAGAGAAGGGAGAGAGAGGGGGTGGGGAATCTACACAGGCACAAGCTCCTCGTGAAGCCAGCAGCCTGCACGGACGTCCTCTGTAAGTTGTAGCTGCTCTTCTTCTCCCCCCACTCTGTGAAAATTTCTAAATGTTGGGAAGGGATTTGGGGCGGGATAAAAGCTCTGTACTGGGGGGGGGGGGTTGCATCTCTGCACTGGAATCTGGGTGGGGAGCTATGTACTTGGGAGGGGAGGGGTGGAGAACTTGGTTGTACAGAGCACAGCCCTCAACCCTGCACTTTGCCCATAGAGGACCCCTCAACCCTGCACTCTGCCCATAGAGGACCCCTCAACCCTGCGCTCTGCCCGTAGAGGACCCCTCAACCCTGCGCTCTGCCCATAGAGGACCCCTCAACCCTGCACTATGCCCATAGAGGACCCCTCAACCCTGCACTCTGCCCATAGAGGACCCCTCAACCCTGCACTCTGCACATAGTGCACTCCAGAACCCTGCAGTCTCTATATAGTGCACTTCTAAAATCCTGGTATATAACAATGCCTCACTGTTTAGTACAGTTTAACCACACCCACAATTTGACGCAGAGATAATGATATGCAGTAACCTCTAGCAACCAATCAGTGAACAGTTATGATCTGCTGTAATCCCTAGCAACCCATCAATGAGCAATAATGATGTGCAGTAACCTCTAGCAACCAGTTAGTTAGCAGCAATGATATGCTGTAACCTCTGGCAACCAATCGCAATCACTGCCTGATCTGCTGCAGTAAACAGATATTGAGTCTAGCTGCAATCTTTTGTATATCTCAGGGGGGCAAGAAATTGTTTGCCCGGAGTCTAATCAATATTAAAGATGGCCTTGTTACAAACATGCAGTGTTTAGTTAAAGGATAAAAATGTAATGTGATATGGATCCTGCTGGAGGGTTCACTTCTGCCCTTGGTTGCTCTTTCTTAAGTCAGAATTTCTTGGTCCCTCACAGTATACATATGATAATATCCATCTTCTTTCATACTTAATTACTGACCACTGAGGAGTTTTAGATGTTTTAACCACTTCAGCCCCAAAAGGTTTACCCCCTTCATGACCAGGCCATTTTTTGGTGATATGGCACTGCGTTGCTTTAACTGACAATTGCGCGGTTGTGCGGCATTGTACCCAAATAAAATTGATGTCCTTTTTTCCCACAAATAGAGCTTTCTTTTGGTGGTATTTGATCAACTCTGCAGTTTTTATTTTTTGCGATATAAACAAAAAAGAGCGACAATTTTGAAAAAAAAAAAAACAATATTCTTTACTTTCTGCTATAAAACACATCCAATAAAAAAAAATGCAAAAAAATCTAATTTCTTCTTCAATTTAGGCCGATTTAGGTCAATATGTATTCTGCTACATATTTTTGGTAAAACAAATCCCAATAAGCGTATATATTGATTGGTTTGCACAAATTATGGGATATTTGTATGGCGTTTTTATTTATTATTTACTAGTAATGGTGGAGATCAGCGACTTATATCGGGACTGCGATATAAGTGGCATTTTTTGGGGACCAGGGACACCAATACAGTAATCAGTGCTAAAAAATATGCGCTGTCACTGTACTAATTACACTGGCAGGGAAGAGGCTAACATCAGGGGCACTCAAAGGGTTAAATGTGTCCCTAGGGGGTGCTTGCTAACTGTGTGGGGGTGCTTGTACTGTGAGAAGACAGAGTTCCATGTTCCTGCTTATCACAAACACAGGTTCTCTATCTTACCTTGTCACAGAACCGTGATCTGACTTGATTACATAGGCAGACTACCATTCTGCTTCTGTCGGTAATGGTCCGCGGGTCCCGGTTGACATTGGGTCTGCGGGACCCGCTGATTGGTCCCCACTGTGTCCAATCACAGCAGGAGCAAGTTGCCAGTGGCCCGCGTGCACACTACAGACCCAGCAGCGCGAGATCACGTACCTGTATGTGATTTTGCACAGAAGAAATATGTACGTAATATTCACATAAGGTGGTTGGCAAGAGGGTAAAAAAGAGGCAAGTGTTAGCAGGAGCAATGCTGTGCTCTATTACCATTAAATCCATTTTTAGACTATTGGTTTATGTATTGTATCACTGTGGGGACTACATGTGTCATGAACCATTTATATTATTTGTATCTCATTATCCTACAAATTCGTAGGGCTGAAGGGGATCTTGTTGGACTAAGGAACCAATCAGATCCTTGCTTTCTTGTTTCTAGGATAGCATGAGAAAATTTAACAGGCTGAAAGAAGCCGGGTTCTACTTTAAGCCATACTCTCTTATACCAACAATGGAGAAGGACAGCTAGAAGCCAATATGGGCTACACGCTTTTAGAAGACCAATTATAAATGCAGCCATTCTTCTCTTATTGGGGTTGATTTACTAAAGGTAAAAAGGCTGTTCACTTTTCAAAGGAATTTTACATTAGCTTAGTGATTGTAGTGGAAATTCACTTAGCAAATCACATGCAAGTAAAAAAAAAAACACAGTTTTTTTGCTTGCGCATGATTGGATGATGAAAATAGCAAAGCTTCAACCCAAGCAGTCAATTTGTCTATAGTAAATCAATGATGCCTATAGTAAGCCAAATGACGACTGCTTGAAAATGGTGCTAATTGGTTGAATGCAGGTCAAAACAGAAGCTACATTTGTTGTTTACAAGTTAAAGCTGGACTCCGGGTGCAAAACCTTTCATTTAAATATATTCCTCAATATCCACAAAGAATATAAATCTATTTTGTGTGAACTAAATTCCATTGTAAGCCCAGTTATTACCTTGTAAAAGTAGCAGTTATATCATCACTGTGCTGTACATAGTCTGTGCAAAGAGCAGAGCTCTGGGACGGACACAGCAGGCTCCACCCACTAAAGGGATCTAGAGTAGAGCAGGGGGCGGAGACAAGACCAGTCTTGAGAGCAGCAATGGCCGGTCTTTATTACAGGAAGCTCCTGCGCAGAAGCAGAGTTTCCCACTGCCACTGGACTACTGTACTGATCTGGAATAAATACACAAAGGGCAGTAAGAATACACATGCCTCTGGTATCTAGACCAGGGGTCTCAAACTGGCAGCCCTCCAGCTGTTGCAAAACCACAAGTCCCATGAGGCATTGCAAGGCTGACAGTTACAAGCATGACTCCCACAGGCAGAGGCATGATGGGACTTGTAGTTTCGCAACAGCTGGAGGGCACTAGACAATAGTCAATAGACAATATTTGCTTATCACAGGGTTCAGCTTAAGGCTTCATTCACTAGTAAGATTTCAGATGTGATTTGACTCACATACAAACATATGACAATAGAAATCACATTGTTTTTAATGATGTCTATTCACATCAATGCAACTCAACACGGCGTGATTTTGGAAAAAGTTCTTGCACCACTTTGGTACAATTCCACTGTGATTTTGGCCCCATAGAATATGCAACCCACATCCTAGTTTCATTCAAGTTGCACTACATAATCACACTGAAAATGGGATCCAGGGCCGGCTCTACCACTAGGCGAAGTAGGCAGCCGCCTAGGGCGCACTGACGCTCAGGGCGCCTAGCCCCTGTCCATATAGTACCCCAGCCTGTCCATATACTACCCAAGCCTGCCCATATACCTGCGGACCATGACTGGCATGGAGGAAGCGAGCTGGTGCTGCCATTTTTTGACTTTAGGCCGGGTCCAGAGTCACAGGTGCAGGCCTGTGGACCACGGCTAAAGAAATAGGTAGAGAAGTGCTGCAAAAATCTCCACCTCCATGGACAGGGCAAAGGGGGTGGAGTCAAGGGCGGAGCCAAAGGGGCGGCAAAATGAGGTTTTCGTCTAGGGTGTCAAAAATCCTTGCACCAGCCCTGATGGGATCAAATTCAACAGTATGAATCTACTCTTAATGTTTTCAGACAAAATAAACGTTAAAATCAACAATTTGTAATAGATATGCTGTTACTTAAATAGAGCCTTCCCTCTGTAAGCAAGAAAGATTGTTGCGGACTGTTGTTCTGAATACGGAGCTGAGTAAGCAGTAAGGAGCACATGATATATGTAGTATTTTTTAGCAATCTGCACTTTCACTGTCTGCAATCTTTCCAAACACTCCTCTGCACTTTGAATTTGGATGGGTCAAGGCAATTGAAGCGTAGGTGTCTATTAATGAACAATAGTCAGGCAAAGTACCATTTTCTTTATTTGCATATGCGTGGGAGTGACAAAAATGATTCTGAAGGCTTTAAATGTTGATATCACCTTGGAAATATAAGCGAGAACACAACACAGCCTCTGTCCTCAAGCCTTACTTCCTATAGTCTCTGTATATTCATTTCATCCTAACTGTATTTGTAATGTGAACACCTCTGCTGAATTTATATGGCAAGGCTTCCCAAGGAAAACTGAAAGAAAATAAAAAGTGTTGTCCATGAACCAATGTTCAGAAAATAATAGCAGAAACCCGATCGCTATAGTCAGTAATAGTAACGTTATACTTCCTTCTGTGGTGCTGTTCATATTATTCAGTCCCAGTGCTTGGAGAGTTACTGAAAAGCAAACAATAGTCTTCTTAAATCCTAAGGTATTCACATAGCATTCCATATTTTTAAATCCCCACATATGATGGGTATATTATCATTCAATTATTAATATAATCCTTAAAAGGAGAAGGAATGTGAAGGACAGAAGATGGGAAAGAAAAGGAAGAGCTAATAAGAGAAGAGGAGAAGGAAAGGGAGAGGGAGAGACAAGAAAGAGAGAGAGAGAGAAAGGAAGTGGAAGGAGAGAAGAGAAGAGAAGAGAAGAGAAGAGAAGAGAAGAGAAGAGAAGAGAAGGGAAGGGAAGGGAAGGGAAGGGAAGGGAAGAGAAGAAGAAAATGAAAGAGATGGGAAGAAGAAGCAGAAAAGAAAGAGAAATAGAGAAAGAGAAAGAGAAAGAGAAAGAGAAGGAGAAGGAGAAGGAGAAGGAGAAGGAGGAGGAGAAGGAGAAGGAGAGGGAGGGGGAGAGGGGGAGGGAGAAGGAGAAGGAGAAAGAGAAGGGAAAGGGGAAGGGGAAGGAGAAGGAGAAGGAGAAGGAGAAGGAGAAGGAGAGAAGGGGAAGGAGAAGGAGAAGGGGAAGGAGAAGGAGAAGGAGAGAATGGGAAGGGGAAGGAGAAGGAGAAGGAGAAGGAGAAAGAGAAGGAGAAGGAGAAGGAGAAGAAGGAGAAGGAGAAGGAGAGAAGGGGAAGGGGAAGGAGAAGGAGAAGGAGAAGAGGAGAAGGAGAAAGAGAGAGAGAAAGAGAAAGGGAAAGGGAAAGGGAAAGGGAAAGAGAAAGAAAGAAAGAGAAAGAGAAGGAGAAAGAGAGAGAGAAAGAGAAAGGGAAAGGGAAAGGGAAAGAGAAAGAAAGAAAGAGAAAGGGAAAGGGAAAGGGAAAGAGAAAGAGAGAGAGAAAGAGGAAGAGAAAGAGAAAGAAAGAAAGAGAAGAGAAGGAGAAGGAGAAGAAGGAGAAGGAGAAGGAGAGAAGGGGAAGGGGAAGGAGAAGGAGAAGGAGAAGAGGAGAAGGAGAAAGAGAGAGAGAAAGAGAAAGGGAAAGGGAAAGGGAAAGGGAAAGAGAAAGAAAGAAAGAGAAAGAGAAGGAGAAAGAGAGAGAGAAAGAGAAAGGGAAAGGGAAAGGGAAAGAGAAAGAAAGAAAGAGAAAGAGAAAGAGAAAGAGAAAGAGAAAGAGAAGAAGGAGAAGGAGAAAGAGATGAAGGAAGAGAGGGAATGGAAGAGGAAGAGGAAGAGGAGGAGGAAGAGGAAGAGGAAAAGGAAGAGGAGAGGAGAGGAGATGAGAGAAGAGAAGAGAAGAGAAGAGAAGAAGAAAGAGAGAGGGTAAAGGAAGAGATAGGGCTGCAGAGAGAAAGTTGCTAACAATAAATTTGTCAGCTCTCCTAGAGCATCAGAGCAATCTAATGTTTTTATAGTCTTGTCGACTACAAGCATATACAAAAGGTCAGTGCCAAATAGTACAGAAATTGGGCCTTGACCTCACCTTTCAAGACCTGCATAAATGATAACTTTAGCATTGCCTCTATACCCTAAATCGGCATGTTGTTGGTGTTTATTCAAGGCAAAGGTGGCATGAATGGTAAATATTTTTTCCTTACACTACCTACTCTTACTTTACCCTACAGTACTCTTTGTACGGTGTACGGTGCTCTTTGTTCTGTAGCTATCTGTATTTTGCGATAATTCCTGTTTATATTTTTCAACAGAAAGTTAAACACTCCATGACAGCTCCTCATAGAAACCAAAATGATTTCAGGTTTAAAACAGATTTTGCACAGTATGTATCTCTAACATAATAGATTTCCCCTTACTCATCCAGTTCACTGCTGGCACATCTTATTATCTATTTTTATAAACTCAAATTCTCGCCTCACAAATCATGCCATGAGGCTTCCTAGAGCTGATTGACATATCTGGAAGTTCTTAAGACACTGTGCTACTAGTTCCCACTCACTGTGCAAATAGTGCTGGATATCATACAGGTGCCCCTGTATGGGAGACTTATATATTAAGCAGAGTAAGTGTTTAAAATTAGAGATACCAGTATCATATTGAGATTAGGTACTCCTATGTGCATATATTACAGTCTTTAAAAGAAATGTGTCATGCCAAAAATACTAACGTTAACTTTAGTGAAGAATATTAATAAGCCTACTTTTCTCCAGTAAACTGTCCCATAAACTCAAGTACTCCAGTGCACCCTGGCGGGATCTGGGTAATCTATGACTTAAAAGTCTGTACAGTAAGGGCAAGACGGTGGCATTTACAAATTTCACAATCATAAGCACTTGCTGCGAATGTATGTTTTGTTAAAGGAATACTGTATATTGCAGTTGTAATGTTTCTTTCTTTACTGGTGCCAAGTAGTATAGAATGCTTTGCTATATGCATTATTATCCTTTTTAGCCAGCTGATTGGGATTTAGGTTGTTTTTAACATCCTCCTTTGTGTACAGAGCACTATAACTCAAGCTAAAATCTGATGATCTTAATCTGAGGTTTCAATTAGAGGATTACAAAATTTAAAAAAGTTAAAATCAATCCAAAACCAGTATAGGTTTTCTTTGAATAGATTGACACTTGTCAGCTTAAGAAGTCCATTACTATTTTGTGTCAAGGTCTGACTTCAAAGCTCATTGCTTACCTACTCTGAGAAAATGCTCAAGATGATGCTTTGGCCTATACTTTCTGTCACTTACCTAAAACACTTTTATTTGTAGCATACTTGATCCAGGCCTGTTAATAAAAGCAAGCACAGCCAGTCAACTAGCATTTTTAAAAAGAACATCAACATTGGAAGCCCTATATTCCTTTCACTGTAGATGTACTTTAAATAAATCTAAGGTAACCTTCAGGAGTTATTTAAAGGTAGTTAAACTGAAAGCATATATTGAAGTGATATAATACAAAGAGCACCTCATTAGCCGTCATTGAGCACTGCTAACTGTTAATTGATCTGCATAATATATCAAATACTGTAACTGTTTCTCTGTTTACATTATAGAACAGAGGTATAAATTTGCCAGATGAGCATCTTATATCCATAATGCCCACCCCAGAGTTATGACCAGCGACCTTCACAGCTCCTGCACTATGCACTGGACAGCATTGTGGGTTTCAGAATTATGACTAGCAGAAAACCTATTCTCCAGAGCGGGTTCTTTAGAAGGGGAATTAACAGTTATGCAGATTAATGGCTCAAATACAACAAAGACCTGAATTAGCTATTTTAATTAATGTTGCAAATAGGATAACAATCTAGGCGCCAAAGCTCACAGTTTAGGAGACATTCCAGGCAGAGAATTGGTTACATGAAAGTACAGCACCTTGCCTGATATTACTACTTAAAGACATAAAAGAAAACATGCTGACTTCCAAAATCACCAACATGTTGCAGTCAAATGATCAGCCATAGTCTACTTAAAGTAACAGTAGTGGCAGAAGTTCAGAAGTGAGAAAAAAAAACACTAGGCAGCACCTATCTATAGAGCAGACAACTAGTCAATATGCTTCATCCTCTTAGAAACATAGTTTTTAGTTACATCTAGCTGCAGACAATGTCATACCCACTTTGCATATCTTTATTGTAATGTTCTTCAAAATGTGGAGCAAGTTTTTATTTTATGATATCGCTACTGCAGGTGGTACGCGGCAAGAAGGCTCAGGATCGATGTGCAGGGTAGCCTTCTTGGAAAATAACTCTTCCTATAATGGCCTCTACCCTTGTCAGTTTTAAACAGCAGACAGTAGTTTAATAGCTTATATTGGGGTGGGGGGGCAGTGTACCCCCATTTGATAGTGACTCTTGCTAATTCATAATGCACTGCATTTCCAAGAGTTAAAAGACACTGAGAATCATTCAACTGGAAACAGGACCAGCGCTGGACCTTGGAGTGGTGAGTCTGCTGGAAACAGTGCTGGAAAAGAGGTATATATTACACTTTTAAAATAGCTGACCTGCCTATTAATAATAAAAAAATCCTTAAATTAGGCTTTAAAAGCTAAGTTCATCTTTTAGAGTCCAAAGCCTACTACCTTCAAACTGCCACCCCCCGTTCCCCCTCCACTTACAGAATCTTGAGGTTCTTCTCCCCACTGGCTCCTGTCATGCTCGAATTCCGCACTGCTGTGTGTGGTTCTGCCCACAATGGAGAATAACTCATTCACAGAGAGTTGTGAAGGAAAAAAGTAATATGACAAAAGGACTGTAGCTCTCAGTGAAGCAATGACATCACAACACTTGTAGTCCATTGATACTATTCCAGCTCCAAAAATAAAAAAGAGTCTAGAGCCAGAGCATTGCACCCACCATCCACTGAATGTGGTTGTAATGCCTTGAGGGCTTCAATGCAAATAATAATAATACTAATAATAATAAATGCACATTTTTCTTTTTGCAAAAGGGCATTTGATATTTTTTGCAAATGGTATTATTCCCTTTTAAAGGGCATTACAAACAATAGTTATTTTTGACAATCCAATATAAGGTTACTTGATAATGTCCTTTCGTGCTCTGAGTTCTGCCTGTCTGTTGGGCATCTCCTTGTATAACTTCCTAGATTCCCAGCATGTTTTGCAGGTTCTCCTCTGTTTACTTTTGATTTCTAAGGACTACATATCCCATGATACCTTGAAGCCTGCAAGCAGTGATTCTTGTACTAACTCCGCCTCCTGAAACGCCTCCTCTCAGTACCTCTGTAGTTTAGAAGGCAGGCTCTGTGAGTTCTGCGACACTGCGGTGTATACTCCCAGGGCATAGTGAATATGTGATGGGATCTTCGCAAAGTAAGTCTTCAATCTTCAAGATCATTCACTAATAGGAGTAGACTAAAAATAATTTATATTCAGTGTGGAAATGTGGAAATTAATATATAATTTTATATTCTAACCATATATATGCTTTACGCACATCATCTCACCAAATACGTAAGCGCTAAAAGACATTAATAATTAAATACTGTTAGTTGGTTTAACACGACAGCATCTTCTGAGAGCCCAAAGAGCGGCATTGGAAGGACTGACCCTTTAAAAGTTTAGTCACACACAAATGTGGACTGATGACGGTTTTTCATGTGTTACGGGGGCTGTGTCAGCCCGACACTGCATGATTTATTATATCTGTTTCTTCGCAGATTTGAAGTGCTGTAGCTTGGTCCCTTTGACATCAGAAACACCGAAGGTGCTTTTACTGGCTGCAAATGTAACTTGTTCCTTTTGATTTGTTGTGCGATGAATTCTGTTATATGTTACAGTGCATGTTATACTTGGTTGCATTTGTACATTGTAGCTAGATTACAAATGAAGACAGAACATAGAAATGTTGCTAACAGCTACACTGTTTTACTTCAATTTTTAGACTGATGGGATAAAGAGTATTTATTTATAACAAGACAAAGCGGTAAACATTGTTTGCTAAAGCAAATCAATCAGCACAATCTTACTGTTGTAAAGCAGACTAAAATATTATAATATTTTACGTTAAATTCCTTCTGCCATTAGCAAGCAATGAGTGGTGGAAAAGACGTTGCTTTGATGACTTTATGATATTTATAGAGTCAGGAGCTGTTGACAGACACTTGCTTGACCGCACCCATGTGGAACTTAAGCCCCATACACATGGGCCAAATTTCCGGAGATAACGAGCGGTAAAAAAAAAAAAAAAAACAGCCGACATTCAGTTCCGTGTGTATGTCGGTCTGCAGCATCCAACAGACCCCGATCAGCACTTTCAACCAATGGCGCTGATCAGAGTGTTCTGGCAGAACACAACAGCTCGGGGGGGAGATTGCTAAACTAACCTTGCATGGTTAGTACAGCGGCTCCGACCGGAGCTGTCAGTTTTGCATGAGGGTTGCACAAAATAAATCTGTAGTGCTTTAGTCTAACACTGTAAGGGTTCATTTACACTTTACACACATTAAAGCGCCTACCACTTCAACGTGCTTTTTTTATGTGTTTTTGATGCTTCTGTGATGTTTCAATGATGCTTCAGTGAAGCTTTAACCACTTCCCGACCGCCGTATGCAAAATGACGGCCGGGAAGTGGCTTAGTTATCCTGACTGGATGTCATATGATGTCCTCAGGATAACAAGCCGCCGCACGCCCGGGGGGGCGCGCATCGCGGTGATCGGTGGTGTGGGAGGTCAGTCTGACCCCCCGCAATACCGATCTCGGTAAAGCGCTTCGATCCGAAGCACTTTACCATGTGACCAGCCGTGACCAATCATGGCTGGTCACAGTGTAATACAGGAAAGCCGTTTATCGGCAGACCTGAGGAGGGGAGAGCCGATCGGCTGCATCCCTGACAGGGAGGGTTTGTGCTGATGATTTATCAGCACAGCCCTCCCTCGGATCGCCACCCTAGACCACCAGGGAGCATGCCCAGGGACCACCAGGGATTCGCCCACCCAGGACCACCAGGGAGCCGACCAGGGACCACCAGAGAGCCGATCTAGGCCACAAGGGAGACCCCCTAGACCACCAGGTAAGTGACATACTGCCCGATGTGGATGGCACTCAGTGCCACCTTCAGATGCCACCCTGGACCACCAGGGAATGAGCCCCTATCAATGTATATGCCCACCAGTGCCCCTATCAGTGCCCACCAGTGCCCCTATCAATGCATACCAGTGCCACATATCAGTGCCCACCATTGCCACCTACCAGTGCCCACCTATCAGTGCCTATCAGTGCCACATATCAGTGCCCAGTGCCGCCTATGAGTGCCAATCAGTGCTGTCTATTAGTGCCCATCAGTGCCGCTTAGCAGTGTCCGTCAGTGCTGCATATCAGTGCCCATCAGTGCTGTATATCAGTGCCACCTCTCAGTACCCGTCAGTGCTGCTTATCAGTGCCGCCTAACAGTGCTCATCATCGCTGCATATAAGTGCCTCATCATCAGTGCCACCTCATCAGTGCTGCCTCATCAGTGCCAATCAGTACTGCCACATCAGTGCCCGTCAGTGTAGCCTCATCAGTGCCCACCAGTGATGGAGAAAATTTACTTATTTACAAAGTTTTGTGACAAAAATAGAGAATTTTTTTTTTTTTTCAAAATTTTCGGTCTTTTTTTATTTGTAGCGAAAAAAATAAAAACCGCCGGGGTGATCAAATACCACCAAAAGAAAGCTCTATTTGTGGGAACAAAATGATAAAAAACCTGTTTGGGTGCAGCGTCGCACGACTGCGCAATTTTCATTCAAAGCGCAACAGCACTGAAAACTGAAAATTGGTCTGGTAGTAAAGTGTTCTAAGTGCATAGTATGGAAGTGGTTAATGAAGCTTGGCAAATGCCCTGTGTGTGTGTTCATTTTCTGTTTGTTTTAACCCTGGCTCAGTAGTACTCCCAGCTCATTAGTACCCCTGTTCAGGAAGTCTCCAGCTTATTATTACCCTTGCTTATTAGTCCCATCATTCAGCAGATTCCCTGCTCAGTAGTACCCCCAAATCTGCTGAAATCTGCTGATGCCCCACTCAATAGCTTTGCTGATCCACTACTCAGTAGTAGCCCCCAGCTCTGCTGATCCCCCACTCAGTAGTAACTCCCAGCTCAGCTTATCCTCTGATTTGCTGATCCTCCTCTTTCTCAGGTCCCAGCTCACCTCCTGATATATTGCTCTCACACTGTTCACCACGTGTGACATCTGCTAGTGTCTCCTGCTCTGGTCCCCCAGCTCTGCTGATCCTCTTCTGCTCAGTCCTCTTTCTCCAGTCCCCGCTCATCTTCTGCTATAACATTCCCATATTGTGTGCCGTCTGCTAGTTGCTCCGCTCCAGTCCGAACCCCACTCACCTTCCTGCTGCTGCTTCTTGCTGCACACAAGATGAGACGTCTGCACAAGACCCTTCCAGAATATATACACATGAACCAGAAGTGACTACTGATGATTTCTTTCTTGTTGATTTCCTAGTGCATCCTAGGATATATCATATCTTCAATACCTCCAAAACAAATCAAAGTTTACAATAAAAACCCTTCAAAAGCTTCAGTTGCTGTAAGCAAGGTTTGTCATAGACTTCTATGAAGACTTCGGAGACACTATAAAGCACCAAGAAAGCAACATGGTGTATCATTTTTGAAGTGAAATAAAGCAAAGTAAAGCAAACACAATGTGCAAACAGGACTGTAAGGTAACTATTTTTTTTAGTGACAGATGCTTTGATTGCCATTTAGGGTGCTTTAAAAAAAGTGTGTCCAATGTCACCTTTTGAAGCAAGTTTAAATGAGCCCTAACACTTATCTTAACGTTCATTGCCTTTGTGGAAACATATTCCTCTGTCTCATAAACCGCTGCTTACCCATGTGCTATTATCTAAAGCTGGCCATAGATGGGTCAAAAGTAGGCTGGTTCAATGGGGAGCGGCCGCATTTTGATCCATCTATGGCCATTTCCACTAGAGAGAAGGCAGTCTAACAATTAGCTTCTCTTGAAAAAGAATGTTGAAAAATGATTGTTTGATCAGCACTGCAGACCATAGGCTGCAGTGCTGATCAGCGTATCTTGACAGCAGAGGAGTCCCTCTGTCAGAATACAATGACATAGTAAGGAGGGATTCTTTATCTACCTTGGTTGTGTGGATAGTGGGAATCTGTTGCTGGTAAAAAAAAAATACATAAAAAAAAAAAAAACAATCCATTAGTGGTCAGCTTTAGTGACAGATTACATGAAGATGGTGCTGGTATGATCTGCAGATACTTACAGATGTCTGCACATGCCTGTAGAAGACTCCCAATAGTGTGTTTCTGCAAAATTGAAAACGCACTAAAAATGCATAGGTGTGAACCAGGCCTAACTACTGATTATGTACAGTAGGTGGATATATCACACAGGCACTGTCCCAGGCAAACCTGAATCTCTGCCTATATATACAAAATATGTTAAGCTGAAAACTTTTTTTGTTAGAGTGGAGACAAATTAGAGACCCTAGCTGATTTTTATAGATATCTAGGACTCTGTTACAGAGATTTTTTCCTAACTTTCTATCCCGGTGAAAATAGTTTTACCAGACAGGAAGTAAAGGAAAATCTGTTACAGGCAGGAATAAAAATCTAAGAGGGATTCTAGCCTTCCCCTATTCTACTAAAAACACATTTTTATATCTAAGTTGAATTTGAGCGTTCCATGGCCATACATGTAGGCTGAATGAGAAAAAATCATAGTTTCTCCCATCCATGTAAACAGCATGGATGGACAAATCTCCCACTGCTGGTTATTGTATTCAGAAAACTGGCACCCACAGCTGTCAGAATGCATGGACAGTGGCTACAGCTGATTGGTTGCAGTCACTGTTCATCCAACTTTTTTCTGCCCAACACTTTTGATTTCTTGAAGTTTGTTGAACTAGGTGGTGTCAGCAGGGCCACAAGCAACACAAATGTCAGTTAATTCCTGTCAATGAGCCAAAATTCGAGATGTTGGGGGCCAGTTTAACTTTGTCTGGTAAATAGTTGTCAGCAAGACAGGAAGTGATGGTATATCAGTGTAGCAGTGAAAATACACAGAGGGTCTGACTCGAGATACGCTTTAACTCCCATATGTTTCATGTATGCTTCCATGGGTGGCAGAGGTCTCTGTGCTAACACCACGCTCCCTCTATGCTCCCAGAACAGTGACCTAGCTGTCAAATATAGCTCCTGGTCTCTTGTAATGATCAGGAGTGGGAGGAATTGGCTCCTGATAATGTGACTGCTGTAACAGCCAATCACAACAGCCATGTGATCAGAGCGAACCTTCTCACCCACTGGGTGTAACAATTAAACTAAAGAGATGCCAGGGATGGGCAGGAAGGAGTTAATATGGGAACCAGTCAGTAGAAGTGACTGGCATACACATTCTTCCTTTCTTGTCAGCCTGCTACCTATGTTCGTTCTCGGCATACTTCTGTGTCATTCTATTATAATGGAGGTAAATTCCGAATAAAGGTTTGATCAAAGACTAATATATCTTAACATTCATGTTTTTATGTCTGTATTAAAGGACAAAGCATGTGCTGTTCATTCTGAAACCTTGTAAAATTTTGTGCAGCTGCCTACATGAGCACCATTTAAAGGGAATATAGAGATGAGGGGCCCACGGGAGTTCCAGCAGCCCAAAGTTGAAAATACATACAGAGAGGCTTTCAAACCAATCTACAGTATATAGGCTATACCCCTTAACTTTTTATGTAGAAAAAAAATGTATAAAGAAGTCAGAATATAGAAATCTTTCAAAGATACCAGCACATAAATAAGGTAAACATATGATGATAATAATAATCTATCATGTAAGATGCAGTTACTGGAGAGGTAGTCAGAGATGGAAATATGCATTACACAGAGCAGGCAGAAAAGTACCTCAACATCCCAACACTCATGCAAACTGCAATACAAGGAATATGTAATGTGCCTGTGAATAAAACAAAGTTCATTCATCCTACTTCTGTTAGCAATTTCTAGATATCCCAGTTGCCATTAAAGTTAAAACAGTTGAATTCATCAAAAAAGCCAGTGCATGTGAATGGGATGCACAAGGGAGGTGCTTTAAGGATGATGTGTATTGATGAAGATACCTAACTGTATTTTAGACCCTGGAGAAGGACACTTTATTGCCTGTCACTGCTGACAGATAGCATCTCTCCGCTGCTACTGTCCTATCAATTCCCCGCTCCCCTTCCTTGTTCAACTTCATTAAGAAGACCAGCCAACTGTCTGCACAACTAGACTTCGGGTCTCTGAGCAGTTAAAGACATAGTTGCCTCTTGTCTGAAGATCCAAGCCGATAGACATAAGAGAACGTTCACCCAACTTGGCTCATTATGATCAGATCACACAGTGATTTTACATTTGTATGCCTCCCTAACACTGTCAGATATCTCCAAGCTGAGCGATCCTATAGGCAACTTGCATGGGACTATGGAGGAGGGAGGGAATCGGGCACCTATTTATAAAGAAGACAACAGAGGGACAACAAACAATCCAACCTTGCCAATTG
Source organism: Glandirana rugosa (assembly GCA_018402905.1). NCBI lineage: Eukaryota > Metazoa > Chordata > Amphibia > Anura > Ranidae > Glandirana > Glandirana rugosa. The sequence continues at coordinate 1,445,091 of BLSH010176472.1, forward strand.
CTCAGCTTAGGTAACGCCACTTGACTGGAGCTCAATAAAAAAATTTAGAGCTTTTTGACAAATACTGTTTGTTGTACATGTCTGGTGTTTTTTTTCACGTAAACTTGGAAATTTCCATTTTAACCATGTTGACCACCAAATCAAATATCTAATGTGTAATTAAATCCAATCACCCAAATCACATTAAAAGTGCAAGTCCAGAATATTCAAAATTTACAGCAAGGCTTAAATTCTTATTATATCTAGGAGGGTACAGTGTTACCTGTCTCTCCACTCCAGCCAGCTCTGGCGCTCTCCTCCTCTGTCTCTCTTTGGGTGGAGCCTTGTCATCATTTTGTACAATACAGGGACCAGTTGCAGTACTGAAGGGTCCCTGATGGAGTGAGGAATAAGTTAAGTATTTCTTCTTATTTCTCTACCCCTAGACATAGCAAGCATTTAAACCATACAGTGAGGATCGGAATGCAAGGTGGATTTTTTTTTTATATATTTTTGAAGCTTTAACATGTTCAAGTAATTTTAAAAAATATTTGAAAATCTGCAGATTTCCTTAAAATAATATCTGATGATCCTGCTATGAAGGTCCTTCTTGCTATAGAGGGACAACAGTTGTTATCCTGTGTTGTCACACTGTCAACTGCTCTCCCGTTAGAAACTGTAAGTGGTCATGACAAAACAGGTTGGCCAAGCATGGTCCACTTTTGTTCCTGTCTGAAAACCTGCCCTATGAAATACCATTGTGTAGCAAGGTAGCAGCTGTAGAAGATCAGCAGCACTAAGATACAAAAAAGGAAGGAGAAAATATTATTTTTTATTAAAATAAAACAAAGTTGTTTATGTGCATCAGTTGGTTATGTTCACAGTACATTTGCAAACTAAATGTTCTGTCATTAGGGATTGCATCTGCTTTAATTACTCGGTAGTCCATGTAATGCTCTCATGAAGGACAGCACATACTCTTCAGACATCTGACTGTTATATTGTAATCTTCATTTTTTTTAAGATAATGATGAAGTTATTCTGTAAATGGAAAGCTAGTGTAGTCAGCGCAAGATAAGTGTTGTTATTGAGGCACTTTACTGGATTGTTGTGTCCTTGACGATTCTCTAGTGGGTGGAAGATGAGGAGGACGTGGGAACTGTATGAATACAAGTACAGAAGAAAAGTAAGAGAGGTGTCTGTATGTGTAATGAAGCGTGGATGCTGTTTACGTCTGAAAGAAAAAAAAAATGGATGCACATATATCATGTCAGGGTATTACATTGCACAAATGGCAGGGGGCATCTACATGGATAAACAGTGTGACAACCATCAGTGTATTCATAACCCCTTATATGTGACCATATTGATCCCAAGCCCAGCTTTTCAGCTTGTGCTGTTTGTTTATTGCTCCCTATGACAGTAAATGAATGCCCAACACTGGGCTCAGGCCTCTCTGCCCCAATCACCCCCTCTACCCCTAGAGCCCCCTACACTGTGTACTTAGCTTTATTTTCTTGTTATATTTACATTTTAAAAAAGTATTTAGGATGGTCACAGGAGGCACTTCTGCTTTGTCTCTTCTCCAGTTTGGGGTAGCCCTCTGCTGATGCTCTGACATGGCGACATCAGCTCCACTCTCTACTTTATTACATAACATATCCTCAGTAAAGTTGAGCGAACACCTGTTCTGCCGAACTTCGCAAAAAAGTTTGGGTTCGGTACCGAACTTGACCCGAACTTGACCCCGAACCCCATTGAAGTCAATGGGGACCCGAACTTTTCGGCACAAAAATGACTGTAAAAAAGTCCTGGAAAGTGCTAGAGGGCTGCAAAAGGAAGTAAAATGATTTTAGAACAATAATCTGTCCCTTACAGCAACAGCAGGAACCTCTCTCTATAGAACTAGAAGATGATTTTTGAACAATAATCTGTCCCTTACAGCAACAGCAGGAACCTGACCCTATAGAACTAGAAGATGATTTTAGAACAATAATCTGTCCCTTACAGCAACAGCAGGAACCTGACCCTATAGAACTAGAAGATGATTTTAGAACAATAATCTGTCCCTTACAGCAACAGCAGGAACCTGACCCTATA
>BLSH010176472.1:1448749-1461025 GCA_018402905.1 Glandirana rugosa
CTAAAATATGTCCTGTGTCTCTGACATCGGTCTTGTGTCCATAACATCGGTCCTGTGTCCCTAAAATATGTCCTGTGTCTGACATCGGTCTTGTGTCCATGGCTACAATACCTGTGTTCTGGCTACAGTCTCTGTGTCCTGTATAAAATCCCTGTGTCCTGGCTACAATACCTGTGTTCTGGCTACAGTCTGTGTCCTGTATAAAATCCCTATGTCCTGGCTACATTACCTGTGTTCTGGCTACAGTCTCTGTGTCCTGTATAAAATCCCTGTGTCCTGGCTACAATCCCTGAGTTCTGGCTATAATCCCTGTGTTCTGGCTCCCTGTCCCTGTGTTCTGGCTACAATTCCTGTGTTCTGGCTGCTGCATTTGCCACCCTAGGCTTATACTCGGGTCAATAACTTTTCCCAGTTTTTTGTGGTAAAAGTAGGTGCCTCGGCTTATATTCGGGTCGGCTTATACTCGAGTATATACAGTACTTCTTTTCACAGTGATGATGTCAACCGAAGCAGGAAGCGAAAATAAAATTTGTCAATAAAGACAACACTGGAAACACATTTTAGCAGAGTAAGAAAATGGTTAAATTCTCTGGCAGGACTTTATTGTTGTCCTTATGGAGACAATTCTCCTTGAATAATAACAGAAAAACATAGCAAAACCAAACTCAACAGATATTGTACCTCTTCCTTTCTTTCCAAAGCCTGAAACAACTAAATGCATATGCATGTACTGTTTACCTTCCAAAGGATTTGTAATTGTGTTCAGCCAATCCTATGAGCCAGATACCCCTGAAAGGTAGCACAGCCAGGTCAATGACCTCACTTCACTTTACTGAAGTCATTCAGCTCGGTCAATGACCTGCTCCCAACCAGTGATTGGTCAATGAAGGAGAAGCAGCATATTGATCAGTTCATGTCTGCCCTCTTTTCCATATACTAGTATCATTTTGTTTGAATTATTTTTGTTTTAAGAACGTTTGTTTGATTTTTCAAATCAATAGCGGGGTCAAATCAGTGTCCGAGTTAATCTTTGACTGGAATTGTTCCCAAATACCAGTCAGACACAAGCTAATATCATTGCTGTCAGTTTTATCACTTTCTGTGGTGTCAGCAGTATTGGAGGACTTTGCCCTTTGATTAGCTATGTAGCCTTTTTGAAGAATAAAACTAAGAATATAATAACTGCAACATAGTAATAGTGGTAGGGTTAACTATGCAGGTATGTATATATCCATTCAGTCGTATCCAACTCCTGGCAATTCTATGGGTTAGCTCTGGGCACCATGTCTGATACATTTGAAAGCCTTTTCTATAGAAGTTTAATGGTAACTTTTTTACAAGATGGATCTTCAGGTCTTTGCTTACCCTATGCAATGACTTGGCTTGGGATTGGCAATCAAAATATGATAACACATGTCAGTGGCGGCTGGTGCTCCTTTTTTTTTTGGGGGGTCAAGCAAATCACACGCCACCCCCCCACTGGGTTGGTCAGTCCATCCGTTAGTCAAACCCCCCCTTTTAGACGGTCGGTTGGTCTGTCAGTCAAAATCCCCCACCCTGTTGCTCGCCCATCCGCCCACCAGCCCGGCCCTTACCCCATCTAGGTTGTGTGCAGCTTTGGTGGCTTCCCCCTATGTCTCCTCCTCTGCGGCTTCCCCCTGCATTTCCTCCTCGGAGGCCAATGTGGTCGGTTCTCCTCTTGGCCGATCGGGTCTTAAGACTCGCTTCCTGATTGGCCTGAAGGAGAAGCAGGAAGACAATAGTGAATATTGATTTGCTATTGTCACACAACTGGGTGGGCTTTAGGGCGCAATGCACCGTGCCCTGAGCCCACCCTTTTATGAAGCCAATTAGAGCTCATGCTCTTATCATGTGCTTCAAAAAAACCCCCAATTGAAATCCAATGCGCTCCGCACCCTGCATGTAGATTAGGGGGTGCATGGACTTGGAGGACGGTGCCCTTAATGGAGCGGCCGCCACTGACACAAGTACACAACCAGTTGGTACATACAGTAGTGCCAATTTAGACAGTCTTTGGTGTGTGAGAAAAAAAAAATGAGTACCCCGAGGAAACTCACACAGGATTAGCTATAGCAATCCTGTTGTAAAACAAAAAGACAACTGCAATTTGATTAGTGGGACACCTCAGTCTTTATTGCCTTCTGTTTTCCTCCATAAGCCATGCTTAGCTTTCAGCCGGTTTATTTATATGTCTGTAATGGCAAATTATTTTTGAGTATTGGACATTAGCTACTTGCTTAGTATCTCTAATTTGCTTAGGCTTGTTTTTATAAACTCTCCGTGACTGTCTTCACCTTAGTTTTCTGATAATAACTGGCAGAGGACAGAAAACACGTTCCTTTTTTTTTATGTTTACTGAAACAAAGGCAGTGAACCTTGCGTTCACGTCAAACTGCGCTACCAGCTCCATCACTCGTGTCACCTAAACGGGTGACACATTCCTGCAAATACAAGGTCACCTCACCTTTTTCAAAGTTTCTTCTTAATTAATGTCACTTTCCTGTCTCAGCCCCATGTCCCCCCTTTGAGCGTGCTCTGAAAGTGTGGCTTTGTCAAGCAGCAGACAGTTAACGCTTCCCATTCTCCCACTTCACACTCCGAAACTCACAGGTGTATGAGAAGAAGACAGCTCTGCCATGCAGCCTCAATGATCGCACACACAAGGCGTCTAATGCTCATTGGCAGGACTTCCTGAATAATTTATTTTGTTTCTCTAACATCTCCACATGTGCAAGAGGAGAGAAAAACAAAATGCATTCGCTTGTTATGCATTTGTTATGTTATTGCTGATCACTAAAGAATTCCAGAATAATAAAAGCCAGTAAACATTAGAAATCATTGGTTATACTTATACTAGCTTTTGTGAACTCTTAATTGACCCAGGCTGGATTCACAACTGAGAGTCAGTGCATTAAGACAATTCTGAATCTTTCTTCTGTGCATTTTTGCATTATTACATTCACTTTTTAAAACTGATTCCCATTTTGCAGGTCTATGGGGCTAAAATTTGCCTGAAAAGAAACTTCTGTACTTTTTTGAACAGAGCATTCAGGTGTGAACATTCTTCATTTAAAACAATAGGATTTTTTCTTTTTTTTTTAAACTTTGAGCTAGAAAATACTTAGGTGTAAATGGGGCCTAAAAGTGGTTCTTTCAATAACTTCACTTCTCCATGGGTCCCAGTGGGTCCATTGCACCCAGGCAGCACTTTGAGAGAGGCAGTAAATTGAACCATGACCACCTCTCCTTCTCTTCTATTTACCCAGCAAATTGACGACCAAGATTTTTGTCGCTGTTTTGTGTGTCATGAGGACAACTGCCCCCCAGGCCACTCCACCTGCCCCTATACTACCCTAGTCCGTTCCTATACTGCCCTAGCCTGTCTATATACTACCCTAGCCTACCCATATACTACCCTAGCCTGTCTATATACTGCCCTAGCCTGCCCCCATACTGCCCTAGCCCATGCCTATACTTCCCTAGCTTTCCCCCATACTGCCCTAGCCTATCCCTACACTGCCCTAGCCTGCCCCTTGGAATTAAACGTAATGGTATATCATATTATTTTGCATACAGACAAGGTGCATGTAAATCTGACTTCCTGAAAATGTAATTTTGTTTTTAATTACCATGATATGAAATAATGGATGTGGGGGGCCTTTTGGTGAATGGGATTTTTTTTTGGGGGGGCAGTATTTCATTCCTGGACCCAGGCAGCACAATGTCTTGGGCCAGCTCTGTTTCACAGGTTTGCAAGAATGCATTTATGACATGTCACCATACATAGCAACTGTATAATTCTTAAAAAAAACCTTCTATCATTAAATAGCAAATTGCACTCCAGTGTTTTTGCCTAGGCTAAGTCAATGCCCTTATGGCCCGTACACACGATCCGAAAATCGGACGAAAAATATTGCATACGATGCGATCGTACGATAATCGGATCGTTAGTACACAGCTTACGAGAGCCGATCACGACAGTTCATCAGATAATATTCGATCGGACAAGCATGAAAATTTTGATCGCATGGTGCCCGATCATACGATTTTCATTTAATCAGTACAGTTGTCGTCCGACAATGCAATACAAATACACTACAACACATTACATCACTTCCGATTTTTTATTCTGTCGTACGAGAATATTCGTGACTTTAGTATATTCTTCCGATTCGATCTGAGATTAGCATGCAAAAAAAAACGGACGATCTGTCGTCTGATTTTCGGATCGTGTGTACGGGGCATAAGTCTGCTGCAGACATGAGGAAGCTTTTCCTTATGCCCCGTACACACGATCCGAAAATTGGACGACAGATCGTCCGTTTTTTTTTTTGCATGCTAATCTCAGATCGAATCGGAAGAATATACTAAAGTCAAGAATATTCTCGTACGACAGAATAAAAAATCGGAAGTGATGTAATGTGTTGTAGTGTATTTGTATTGCATTGTCGGACGACAACTGTACTGATTAAACGAAAATCGTACGATCGGGCACCATGCGATCAACATTTTCATGCTTGTCCGATCGAATATTATCTGATGAACTGTCATGATCGGCTCTCGTAAGCTGTGTACTAACGATCCGATTATCGTACGATCGCATCGTATGCGATATTTTTAGTCCGATTTTCGGATCGTGTGTACGGGCCATAAGTGTCCTCTTCTACAGGAATCAGACTGCAACATTGTAACTTTTCTAGCACAGGGTGAAAGGCTGCATCAGGGGCTTGTAGGCAGATGTCTACAGAAGGATTCATGTTTTTTCTATGCTGACTGTTCTGCAGTTATCTGGATCAAGTCTGCTGTCTGCTGTGAGGTGTTCCTGGGGAATTGATTAACTAGTTTTTTTCCCACCAATTTTCTAGATATTCATATAAAAAGGGGCTCTTTAGTGCCCCGAGGGAGAGCTGCTCGAAATAGTGACAAGATGTAGGCTGGCGAGCTAAAGGAGGCCTGGGGGGACCACTCGGTACTCCCTCTGGGACTGGGAGCCTGAGGACTCCTAACTACCAAGGATGGACTGATAGCCTTTTAATGATCTTTGCTAAACATGGAGTGTATGGACTCTGTGCTACCACTTGAGGATTATTTACCAATCATGGACTCTGCATGTCATAGACAATGACTCTCTGCTGTTATTCAGGTATGATTACCTTATAGGCACTGAAGCACCTTGTACAGGAATTCATGTGAAGTCTTTGCTTAAGTGGTGTTTTATATGGTGTATCCAAAGAACAGGGCTTGTTACATGGGGACTGTAGGTTAGCATAGATACAGTACATTTTAGCATATAGTTTGTTGTATAGTGTGGACTATATTGTCATTGTTAGGGAAAACTGTATATTTATTCTAGTTTAAGGCAGCCAATCAGCCAGGGAATGGGTGACTTAGCGTAAGGTGACGGTTACTCTGGTAGTGAAGGGGTGTTGTGCTTGTCCCCTTCACTAGAACCTGGCTCCTTGCATTTTGGGACTGAACCTGCGGCACAGAGTGCCTAAGGACCTAGTCCGGGAAATCACATGTAAGAGGTGTAGAGGGGCCCCACAGAGAGAGAGAAAGAACACGTAGTCACAGAGTGAGCTTCCTTTATTCACTGGTAATTGTGGACATGTCACTGGGAGGGAGGTGACAGGTATTGCTGGGTTGATGGGTGGCGGCGCAGGCTCTATTGATTTTTTCTAGCTTTGGAGTGTTTGTAGTGCTTAGTGTGACAGTACAGTCAGTTAGCCTAGGGTTGCTAGAGGGTTATCTGGGTTCATTGTGGCTCACTTCTAGTCTGGAGTTATGCCTAAAAAAACCCCAAAAATGAATTCTCATCATCTGTAAACGCGACCACTTTTGCGCAAACCAATCAATAAACGCCGATTGCGATTTTTTTTATCGCAAATATGAGGAAGAATATAAATCGGCCAAAAACGGTGAAAAAAAATGTTTTTTTATATATTTTTTTTTGGATTTGTATTCTAGCAAAAAGTAAGAAATTTGGGTTTTTTTGCAAAATTGTCGCTCTTCTTTTGTTTATAGCGGCGATCAGAAATGACGCAGAGGGGATCAAATACCACCAAAAGAAAGCTCTGTTTGTGGGAAAAAAAGGACGCAAATTTCGTTTGGGTACAACGCCGCACGACCGCGCAATTGTCAGTTAAAGCGACGCAGTGCCGAATCGCAAAAAGGGCTCCGGTCCTAAAGCAGGAAATCCTTCCGGGGCTGAAGCGGTTAAAGTGCTTCTAAAGCTATTTTTTAAAGTCACAAACATGTCATATTCACCTGGGGTCCCCCACTGGCTCTCCTGGCTCCTCCTTCTGCCAATTCCCCCCTAGCAAGCCACTTGCTATAGGGGCATCTGTGGAGGCTTGATCCAGAGCCAGGCTCTGTGTGTCCATTGACACACACAAAGTGGCTTGGCCTCACCCCTCTTCTCTCCTCACAGGCTGTGTTTGAGAGCAGTTAAATAAGGGTAAATCCGTGCATCCAAAAGATGAAATTGTCATTTAAAAATTAGCAGCTTAGCACAATGTTCAGACACAGCACACAACATTTTATGGCATGTGGGATCTCTTTCCTTCTGAACACTTATATATGAAGGACTGATGTATGTTTTATTAATGGAAAATTGCTAGCACTGCACAATTATTGTTTTTTATGTGTTTGACAGCAGCAGGAGCCAATGGCTCCCGCTGCTGCCTCTATGGCCAGTGAGGAGGAAGAGCGGAGAGAGCCGCTGCTCTCAGGCACATTGCTGGATCAAAATCAGGTTCAGGTAAGTATAAGGGGGGCAGGGGGAGGAGAAAAACACAGAATCTTTTTTACCTTAATACAGAGAATCCATGCAAAAAAAAAAAAAAAACTCCTGCCTTTAGAACCATTTTAATGTTAATGACTAGGTAAGTGTACGTTTCTTAACATTATTTTGGATAGGGAAGATCCTATTTTGGAAGGCCTGGTTTCTTCCAATAAACATAAAACAGCCTCAAGTCACGGTCATAGTCCAAGGCCAACCTACTGTCTGCAAACCCAAAAAAGACTGCTGATTGTTAGAACTTTTCTCTACAGGAACTAAACCCCAACCATTTTAGGACTGTGGCATAGGACATTGATGCTTTTACTATCATAGGAACTGATGTCATTGGTAATGCCAATGTGAGCACAGCTGGAGTATATTGGTATTGATTGGTGAGATGTAGTAGAGATCAACGCTATTTGTTCAAAGGTCACATTAAGAAGTGGCTGATACAGTTCAACTTCTGGGTCATAATACAGCCCTCCTCCTCTATATACTGTACACATAAGAACAGGTGGTATTTCTGTTGATGATGAGGATGATATCAAAGTCATGGGTACCAAAACCAGCTCAATATAATGCTTAATAGAACAAATACAGAGCAATCCACTCCAGTGGCAGCTTGCTTAATGATTCTTGTAACACCTTGAATTCAGGTCAGATCAGCTGAATTGTCATTATCCATTCATCTTTTATTTTAAATTAAGTTTATTTAAAAAATATGTGTGATTCGTTACTGCCTAAAAAGTTATAAGCAAAGTGTACGGGGCATGGTGTGCGCATAGCCACATTGATAAAAGCCTGTGCTGGACAAAAAGAGTATATGAAGACTTGGACCCAATAAATGGTTAACTCTCAAACAACTCAGCTCAATGCTAGCAGGTTCTGGGCCCTTCCACATCTCTCCCAGGTCAGGTCTAAGAATCTGGGTGCTCTCCCAATTTTATCAATAAACCGGGCCTCTTGGATGGCAAGACGGCATGGGTTGATTGCAAAAAAAATGACAGGTAACAGCTCTACTGATTATCATAACGATTGTTGGAATTGTAAATCACACACAATTATTATGTTTATTAAGTTGTGCTTAGCTTTGATCAAAGAATTTCTTGAAGTTGTACAGGAAAGGCTGAAACTGATAATATAAATACTTAAGCTAACTTCACATATTTGAGTTGCGGTAGCACACACGTTAAAATGCATCTGTTTACAGCAGGTTACCGTAAAGCATGGTAACACACTAACCACAGCTTAGTTTTATGACAACCTAATCGATGTATGTTTCAATGCCCCAGAGAAGTGTGTAGGGAGTCTTAAGTGAACCAGACCCTTTGCCTCCATCATTTGTCTGTTAAAATAAATAACTAAAAACCCACAGACAATATAATTTGTATAAGGTAGGCCTGCTTCAGGTTTGTACTACAATGGGTTAATGTTAACCTCAGCAGTAGAAGTAATTCTAATACCTTAACATCTCTCTGGATTTCTTCTAAACCTGGTATTATCTTTTGAAAGCCATTACCTCCTATTACCTCAATTTCTAGTGATTAGCTAATAAGACGTGGGGAAGCCCACACTTTGGTAACCATCGTTGCCACTGACTGTTGTGCCATTGCCAGGAACTAGATCATCATTTGTTGTTGGAAGCTTGATGTCAAGCAGCAAACTCTAATTGGCTCTTGAAATATTCTAAATTGCTGACTCACTTTGTCTTTTCCATTACAGAAAAGGTAAGAAAACAATATATTATTGTACTACTTGAGTACATCATGTAAGCATATTCAAACCTTTTCTGAGATGCAGAGGTGGCTGATGTTTTTTTCTTTTAGGGGCGGCAAACAGCCCCCCTCCCCCCAAGGGCAGTCGGGACATCAAAGCCCTGCACTTACCCATCTAGGAAGCGAGCAGGCGGGCAGTGGTGCCTGGCGAGTGGCAGCTTTCCTTCTCCTCCTGTGGTGTGGATCATGGCGGCTTCCGCCGTGCATTCCCATCCTCCTCCAAGGTGTCCCGCCTAACCTTTCAGCCAATCGGGAAATGGGTAACAGACCCGCGCTTCCTGATGGGCGGAGAGGTGATCCAGTGTTAGAGAAGCGAATATTCATTTGCTTTTCTAACACATGTGAGTGGGCTCCGATCACAATGCTCTGCACTCCAAGTCCACTCTATTTCGAAGCCTATTAGAGCATATGGCTCTAATCAGGTGCTTCAAAAAAATCCTGATTAGGGCCGGACGCATAAATAGGGGGTGACCGTGGCGGCCGTGGATAGATTCATGCTATGCATGAATCTATCCATTATTCATATAGGGGGTGGCATGGATAGAGGGGGTGGTGCCCGTGTGCCCCAAATGGATGGGCCGCACCTGCTGCTGAGGGTCACATATTAGCAAAAAGTATATAGGAAAATTACACATCCCTGGAGAATGAATATACAAAAAATGATTGGTTAAACCCACAAGTGCTTTTTTTTACCACTAATTCATTTATTCTGGCTCTTGAAATTTACAAATGCAACCATTTAGAAATTGGATGAAAGGTTTAGCACTGTAAATCACATTTTAATAGATAAATACTGCATTTGTATAAAGGTACACCCATCAGACCAAAATAAGGGACAAATGAGAAGGAAAGAAGGACAGAGAGGCTTTGTTCCAGAAGAAGAACAGCTCATTCAAATCAGGGACAATTGGGGGTTATGCTTATTTACTGATCCTGCATTTCCCAATCACTAAAGGCTCATTCAGTGCTATAAACATAAGCTGGCCATAGATGGATCAAAATTTGGCCGATTCAGCAGGAACCGTCTGAATTTCAATCCGCGTGTCACCATCACTATTCAACAGAAGTTGATCATTAGAAAACTTTTGGAAAAGTTTTGTCAATCAGCTGCTGCAGCCAATCGTCTGCATCAACCATAGTCCCCGCTGTCCCAGTGGGGGGGGGGGGGGGGGGAATCTTTCATACACCTCATTTGTGTGGATGAGTAATTTATTTGTTTTTTTTCATTCAACCTACCTACTGAACTTAAAAAAATAAAAAGGAATACACTATCACCAGCTTTAAACCAGCCATAGATGGTTTGAATCTCAGCCGACTTAGGAGGGACTGGCCAAGATTTGATTCATATATGGGCAGTCTGATTGTACCCAAGTTGATCCATCCGTCGACTTGGGTACAACCAGCAAGTCGGATTTCTAACATGCGATTATTGCTGGCAATAATCAGTGTGTTCTTCCGGCAGGGACAGCTCCCAATGCCCTACTACTGGTATAACACAACAGCTCCAAGGGTGGGATTTCCCCGTCAAAGGGGTAATCATGCAAATTTTGCAGGAAAGAAAATTGCATAATTTATGGCCTGCCTTACACATAAACACAGGGGTGATGTCATAAAAGATTTGTGTAGCAAAGAGGACTATATGTTGAATCACCCTAATGTGGGGGTGGTGTGGGAATGTTGTTTTGTAAGCTTTGAAGGACTATTTGTTTTATTTTACAGAAAATTGATCTTTTTTCAAGCTGAAGTGGATATAAAAATGAACACTTCAGAGGTGCTGCACACATGCATTAAGGAACTGGAAAAAGTGTACATCAGCCACTTCAAGCATCCTTAAGGTGGTATTAAGTCCAACATCAAAAATGTAATATATTGCAGCTTACCAATCACTAGGTATGGTGGCTGCATTCATTTTTTCTCTCTGTGTTCACCTGGTAATCTGGCCAGTAACATACTTCCTATATCAGAGTGCCCCCACTCTGGAGGAAGGAGCCACAGGGGCATCTTTGGACAGCGGCATGGTCAGTCTGGGGGGATGGGAGTGTTAGATGTGCTAGAAGATTTAAATACAATAACAAATTGAAGCCAAACTCCAGCTACTACTTTATAAGCAGTTACCCCAAACATTGTTTTCCCTTTTGGTATAAAGATTATACGTAAATAAATAAAAACTGATCATTGAAGTCTTCCCTGTCAGTGGGAAATGGTTTGTCTCAACCCTCTTACTGCTACCTATGCATCTATGATCTGCTGAAAAATAACAGACTTACTGGCTAAATCATCAGGTGAAAATAAAGTCTAAAAAAGGAAAACTAGTGCTGCCATCATGTCCAAGAATTGGAAAGTTGCAACATATTAAATGCTTGCTTTTGGGTTTAATAGCGCTTTAGTGCTGTACAATTAGTGAAATTTACAAGGGTAAGGTCTGCTTTCCATTTATTCCACAACATATTGTACATGCTTAATATTTTATAATCAAACCCTCACTGACTTCTAAAGCCCTAATGATGAATAGTTATGTGGCAGAAGGGTGATGAGTGGGGTTGCTTAGTTCCAAGTTGAGATGTGCACATAGCAGGCACATAAAATGCTTTTACATAATAATGTACATGGAAGGTTTGCCTAAACCCTTCTCTTTTTTACTTCAAAGTACTCACCAAGGAAACCTACAGTATCAAATATATTTTTTTACAATATATCCTGAAACCATTACATTTTGGTTTCGGCCACTCGCTCCTCATGGCTCAATGGCATTTCCCAAATTTCTAGTTGGGGGAGTGTGGAGTGGGCACTGTAGATATCACATGACCATCCACATCAGGAGTACATGGTCTTTCACCCCCAGTGATAAATCTCATGCGTGCCCCCATCCCCAGGTCTGCCCATTTCAGAAGTATCTGGCCACTCACTCCCAGTGATGAATCACATGCGCACCCCCAACTCCAGGTCTGCTCATTTCAGATGTACATGGCCCTTCACCCCCAGTGATAAATCATATGTGCACCCCCATCTCCAGGACGGCTCATTTCAGAAGTACATGGCCCTTCACCCCCAGTGATAAATCATATGTGCACCCCCAACTCCAGGTCTGCTCATTTCAGAAGTACATGGCCCTTCACCCACAATGATAAATCATATGTGCACCCCCATCTCCAGGTCTGCTCATTTCAGAAGTACATGGTCCTTCACCCTCCAGTGATAAATCACATGTGCACCCCCATCTCCAGGTCTGCTCATTTCAGAAGTACATTGCCCCACACTCCCAGTCAGGGCTAGCTCAATACATTGTGCTGCCTGCGTCCAAGAATGCTAGATTTACATGCTACATCACCTTGTCTATATGCAAAATTATATGACATTATGTTCAATTATGTACCATTATGTTAAATTCCAAGGGGCGGGCTAGGGCACTATAGGGGCAAGCTAGAGCAGTATATAGGCAGGCTAGGGCAGTATATTGACAGGCTAGGGCAGTATAGGGATGGGCTATGGTAGTATATCGACAGGATAGGGTAGTATATAGACAGGCTAGGGTAGTATAGGGGCAGGCTAGGGTAGTATATAGACAGGCTAGGGTAGTATAGGGGCAGGCTAGGGCAGTATAGGGGCAGGCTAGGGTAGTATATAGACAGGCTAGGATAGTATATAGACAGGCTAGGGTAGTATAGGGGCAGGCTAGGGTAGTATATAGACAGGCTAGGG
>BLSH010176472.1:1475164-1485309 GCA_018402905.1 Glandirana rugosa
CTCACTTTGCGTAGATGGATGGACATGAGTGGACATGGACATGTACGGAAACGAAGTTATTTAACGTTCGATTTCTTAAGTGGACACTCACACCTCACGACGAATGGACAAATTTAGATACATACTAAATACCACCGCTCGGCAACGTCCGTGGGGCCCAAGTATTGTCCAAATGGAAGAGATCGGACTCGCCACATAACAAACCAAAACCTGTAAAGACAGTATACGTGGACAACAGAACACCCTACACCGTTTACTGGGGAAGAACCTTTCATCTGTAAGGTTCCAAAAATCATTCCCCGTACCACTTAAAAAACTTCAACATTAAAAAAGTAAAAAATTCATTTTGCAAAGAATTGTGGGAAAAAATTACAACTTCAAAAAATTCACCATGCCCCTTACTAAAAACCTTGGAATGTCTACTTTCCAAGAAGGGGTCATTTGCCACATCCCACAAGACAACAGGTGCATATGACAGAAATGTCCAAAACCAAACAATACACCGCTCAGGCTAGAGAAGGTAAACCTGTTATGAACCCGGGGTGCCTGCAACGGCTCGCCACCATAAATCATACATAGATTTAAACAGGTAAGCAGCACTCCACACTCACAGGTGAATTCTTTAGCTTGCAATTTATTGAAGCAAAGGCATGTACAGGTACAGGTGAGTACAGGTAGGTAGATGCGTTTCACTCGATAGGTCCGAGCTTAGTCATGATTAGTAATGACTAAGCTCGGACCTATCGAGTGAAACGTGTCTACCGACCTGTACTCACCTGTACCTGTACATGCCTTCGTTTCAATAAATTGCATATGACAGAAAGTCAATACCTAGCACAATATGCAAATTAGTAGCAGTTAAGGTCAACGTGCATTGGTAGCTCCAAAGAAATAGCTGCTCAGACAGATAGAGTGCACTTGGGGTGTTCTATCCAGAGAGTCCATCTCTTTTGATACAGGGGGATTTGTAAATGAGCCTTTGCAAACATGTATTCCATGAGCCCCTGTTCGTTCAGAGAGGAGAGGACATCGAATATAGAAGGAGGTTTTGGGGCTTTCCACTTTCTGGCGATGGAAAGTCTAATGGCGATGAGTACACCGGTCAGTAGGGCGTGAGGGGGTGCAGGCCAGGACTCAAAGTCCAACCCAAACAAGATCAGTTGCAGAGAGAGAATTATTGGTTTATGGAACAAATCTGTTAGTAATTTGCTAATATTCTGCCAGAGGGAGGATAGTTTAGGGCATGGCCACCAAATATACATACTGTTGCCCTTTTGTCCAGTTTGCACATTTTTTTACTGCATGCTCATCGCATATTTTTGACATTTTTTTGGACAAAATGCATATTGGCCTCTATGGATGGGATGCTATTAACAATTTCTTGCACTGAAAGCACAACTAGTTTGTTTTAAGTGTATAAAGGTGGCCATACACTATACAATCTGATTGTACAATCTCTGTACAATCTTTTTAGATTTACAAAAACTATATAATAGGACACGCCTATCTATCCAAACAGTCATGCCCTTGCATCACATAGCTGATGGTAGATCTAAAGGAAGTAGCACATTCAGATTGTATAGTATATGACTTTCAGGGAAACATTTCTGTTTTCAATACTACAGCTCTGCTCCACATAGGCTTTTATGCGATCACTCAGCTCCTGCACACTCTGTCAAATGAACAATCTATGCAAGCGAAAGGTACAAAACAACTGATGGCTATGTATTTAGTGAGAACTGTGCTCCCTGACATTGCCTGCATTGGGGGAGCATAAAACTTCAGAGTTGGATGGGAATATTCTCCTGGAGGAGGAGGGTAGGTGCAGGGTGTGTGTTAATGAAGTCAGCTGCTGAACTACTTCCTTAGTTTACTAACAGTTTTTCCATCCCAAACACCAAAATACCAGGTTGGGTAGCAGGAAGAAATGGAGGAGCTTTCTATTGGACACTGGAGGATGAAGTAAGTCCTTTTCTAGAATACATAGATAGCTTTTTCTTTTAAGCAACATAGGTACATTAATGGTATATTGGTACAAAGGGAAGCTAGAATTTAGAAAAAAAAAAAGATAAAAAAAGTGAACTTAGTCTTTAAATGAAAAGTCCAATAGCCCAAGTGAGTTCTTGGTCAAATTTTGACAGGGGGTGAATTGCTGCTTCACCTAGGTGCATGCACAAGTAAGGATTGGAAGACACATTAGTTTAGACTTTTTTATCATTATGTTGTGATTTCACCACCCTGTTGATTTCAAGATTCTGTAAGCACTATATTTTGTTTCAGTTCATGTATCATAGTAAATAGGTTGAAGCACTATTTATGTATCTAAATGTAAAACTCTTTTCTTGGAAGCCAACACTTTGCCACTAAGTGCTAATATGTACCAAGCTTTTTGAAGCTTAGTTTCAACATGGGAGGGCTGCTGAGTGGGTATCAGGAACACACTGAGATGTCCTCAATACTCTTGTATTAATATGAAATCAATGGTTTTAAATAGCCTTTTCTTTTTTTTAGAGTGGCCTCTACGTGCACCAAATGGCCACATTTATTTGCACCTTGCATTATTTTAGAAATTGCCCAAGCAGCTTGCCTATTTTTTCTGTTAGCAGCAGCACTGTTGTTTTGGCACATTGAGTCTGATATCTGTCCTAAACTCATGACCTTGCATCACTGAATATATTTTCCATTTTTCCATCTTAATTTCATCTTGCTATTTAAATCTCTTTAAAGGCCATAAATATTCTTGTATTTGACTTTATGGCCCTCAATATTTTATATTACCTGCAGAATCAAGACATTTCTCACAATATCCACATCAAGGTCATCATTTATTGTATGGGATGCTGGTCTTTTACCTTTTTTATGTCAGCTATGATATGAACATAGTGCTGTGTGTGTAACCTTGGATGTGTCTTTCTAGAGCAGAGAATGTGTGACTTGTAAACCTTAAATTCCTCTATAAGGCCAACCAGGGAAGGACACTCTAACTGTTGCCAAATGCATTTTGCCAGATTGCTGTGAAGGTAGAAGTGATACTGTAACCATAAAAACTAGATTACTGGTTTATTCCAATGTTGTAAAAAAGAATAAAAATAAGTATTTTCACCATTTACCTAGGCCTCTGTCAGAGGAAAACTTACAGTATTATTGGCTACCACAATCACATAAATACTCAGGGCACTGGGATGTATTGTTCATATCAATAACATTATTGTAACATGTATTTATGGCATTCTGTACCTCCCTATTTTAATCTCTCGTAAAATAAAAATATGAGATTTTTAGTAATCATCTGATTTTGCTCTGTGGAATTCATGCCCTTTAAACTCCCAGTTAGAGGGTTTTTGTGTTAGTATTGCATTTAGGGATGTGGACATTTCACATATCCCCTAAGAGATAAGCAGTTCATTAAAAGCACTGTACCTATAGGTAAGCCTTATTATAGGCTTACCTACAGGTAAAACCCAACCAAGGGAGTTTACTCCCACTTTAGTGGCATAATTTATGCATATACACACATCAACACGATTTTATGGGAATATACTTCTAAACTTCAAATTCTTCCAATAGTGTCAGAAAGATTACCTCTGACCCACTCACCATAATTGCGTTCCCCTGTTACTCCATTTCTTTATCAGAGCTGTGAGACCAAACCCTACTTGAGCTATGTTTCAGATAGTGTCGGAGCTTACACAAACTTGATTGTCTCCTCCCCTCCATCACAGCACACAATTCCTAGGAAGTGTTGTGTATTCTGTAAGGGCTCCAATAGAGAGGTAGGGAGCAGGGGTAAGGTAAGCATAAATGGGTCAGGGCCATGGTCAGCTCATAATGCCTTTGCAAAGTAATAGAGTTTCTTTAAATAATACTGAGAGCTGTACCACCATTGTATGAAAAAAAACACTCCTACACACTAGTTGCACGACTACAAAAGCAGGCTGCCATACCACCCCAAGGCTACTAGTGCACTTGTAGCTGTAGAAACACACTGAAAATATATTTATCCAAGGCTAGGCAGTGCCTAGACAATTCTGGAAGTTTTAAAATCAGCAGTGGCCTTGGACTTGCATATTAAAAAAGGCTAAGCTGGATGTCTCCCAGGCTAAAGGTCCAAAGTCCTCTCCTGCAATCTTTTTTTTTAGTTAGACCAGACATATCTCAATTGTTGGAGCTAATGTCTGTCCATATTCTAATGTTTGATTAGTTCTTATTTTTAACATAATGGCAGTTTGAGCACAAGCGAAAGGGAGTCTTAACTCCTGGGAGTACTGGGAAGATTTACCCCTCTAATTGTATTGATTACCATTGTCACTGATAAAAAGAGTGTGAGGAAATCCAAAATTTTAGAGTTGTCCTTAGAAAGAGACGTAAGGGGAAATCTTCCAGCCTGTTCTGGGAACAACAGACTAAGGCCGGCCATACATGGTTCGAATCTCGGCTGGTTCCTGCTGAACCGGCCAAGATTCGAACCGTTAACGGGCAGGCTGAATGTACCAAGTTGATCGATCAACTTGGGTACAACCAGCCTACCGGATTCTCTTGTGTTACTTGCTGTGGTATCTTTTGGAGGATGTGAAGGCTGTTATACAGTGAGCAAAAAATTATCTCACAGGGGTTTTAAGCTTTCCCTACTTTACCCGAAACTAAACTAAATAAATAAAAAAAAGTTTTGGCTATACATATACTTTCAGCTAGTATTATGGCCTATATATACTTATCTAGCACTGGTAAAAAGGATGACTATTTAGGGTGTTATGAAACAGTTTACGTGCTCACTGCATACTTGTTACTGGATGGGTATTGTCAATGTTTGTTAGGCATAGGTTGATGTTGTCAATTAATAAAGCTGTGGCTTTGTCCTTTCCAAGTTGATTTTGTCTCTGTATCATTATTCGTGTAGGACTACTGCTATTATGGGATGTTTTATGCATATCCTTCTCAGCAGACAAGATTATAGAGCAAGATGGATTATAATACATAAAATACAACGTATTTTGTTATCCTTTTAAATAATATATTACATCTAAAATATGTAAAGCTGTAGAAAAAAGGCACATCTATAAACATACATTAGAGCAAAGCCAGTATGTTTTACTTGACATGTAGATCTTGTGCCACATCTAGCCTTTATGAAATGATATGTACCACATCTGAAGATGCTGTTCATTATAAAGCATGACTTTATATAGTGCCCACCCTCAACATCTGTTGGAGTCTCATCAAGGCATCACCCCCACCTTCTCATAACATTACTTCCCTGAATTTTCCATAAAGTGTGAAACAGCTGAAACATGACAATAACGCTGTAAAGTTTACAAGCCCCCAGTCCCTCCTCAAGATTGAGAAAATGACATTCAGTGTGAGCTAGCTAATTAAAGTGAATCCTCTGTTTCCTTCATATATAATTGTCCCGTTTAATGCAATGCATACATTAGGCTGCTTTAACCTCTAGGAAGGTTCAATATCAGGATCGTCATGTTCAGTCAAGAAGATGTAAGCAACGCTGAAATAAATACCAAGTCTAATCTTTTCCGTTTCGATGGATCAGCACAACTCCCGTTCAAGACAGTGCATTAGTGTATTTTAATCTTTGCAAATAGAAGGGATGAGCTTAATGAGGCCAGATAAGAGCACTGTTTAATGGGACCATTTTAGTAAGCTTACGTAAAAAAGAGAAAGCTTGCTAAGCTGTTTACACGGTAGGGAATGTGCAGCAGATTGCATACGAATTGAGTACTGATTGAAACAGGGTTTCATCACAGCAGTAAAAGTTATGTGCCTCGTCCTCCTTGGACGATTGGGTGGGAATGGTAACCTCAGGGGCCGTGCAGAGAACTTAGCTGTTAGAATGAATTACATTGGAAATGAGGGGCGTTACACCAATTTTAACTAATGAACTTATCTTCTTATGACTAAGACCTGAGATGCTGTATAACGTAAGTTGTCATGCTGATTGTTGATCCACAATGGAATTTTATAGGTGCTGACAAGACTGTTTGGAAACAAAGTTTCTTACTATTAGAAAGATTACTTTTTGTCTTACTAAGAAATCTCTTCTTTTTTAATAGTATAATTTTTCATAGAAATAGAAAATAAAGAAATGTAATATTAAAAAAACTGGAAACCTTGCAGTTACTGTATAAGTTATCTTTGAGTGGGGATTTGTTACATAACTGGTTGAGATAATAATGATACTGCCTATTTAAAGTTAATTTTTAAAGGATCAATTCATCCACAACTGGTGTTTCTGTTTTTGGTGTGTGCTGAAGTTTAAACTACCAAATGATTTCTCATAACTTTTGAGACTCAGATGGAACGTTTACCATGCTTGTGTTTCCTGGCCTGCATACCTGCTACATCCAAGAACCCTGAGGCTTTCATAATTTATTTAACACTATGGAGCAAGCAACTGGAGGAGAAAAAACATCCTGCTGATGATGGTACCAGCCAAAACTCCAAGGTGGTTTGGAGCAGAGCCAGCAACAATTATAGGGAGATTTCACTATTGGAATTCCCAAGACCTTTATGATTCCATAGAGTGACTCGTCCCACCAGACTTTATCTACAGCTGAAATGCCACTCTTGGGTGGACTGATTGCTTGGTTGTAAACCCTCACATATACCAAGTGAAGTGACTGGCCTTGGGTGATACACAGAGATTAAACAAATCCTGCAGTCTTCTCTTCTCTATATTTGTGCAGAATTTATAAAGCTTGTCTGAGAGTTCAGAAAAAAGGGTGCAGAGAACTGAAATAGCACTCTGCAGAGCTCTGTGAGGTGGCCTCCGGTTGCTGATTGGAGGAAAGGAGCATGCCCCTTCACATAGCACACAGGAACAGAGCTAAGGCTGTCAATCAGCCCATCACCTTTTTTCTCTTGGTGTCAGCAAAACTTTTTAGAAGTGATTCATGCTGATAGCAGAGGAATGAAGCAGCAGACAGAAATTTTCCTTGCACATGATTGAGTATTCTTTACAAAGTGAAGCTTTAACTAATTTGCTAAGCTCTGGAGCAAATGCACTTGCAGAGTGCCACTGCACTTTGCAAAGTGCACAGTCTATTTGCCTTTAGTAAATCAACCCCTAAGTGCTCTTAATTGAGACAAGTACACACTATAGAGGGGTATGCTTTGTTCATATTTAAATTCTGAAGTTTACAACCACTTTAAGGTAATCCTAGGTAATGTTGCAGAAATAGAGAAGGATACATAATCATGTAACATTCAGAAACTATAAAGCATATTGTTAAATGAACCATAGATATCAGTGCTGCTATATAATTTGTAATCAAACATTAAGTATACTACCTTGTGTGTAGAAAAAATGAATTTACACTCCTTAAAATCATGTGTGATGTGGGCACTAA
This sequence comes from Glandirana rugosa, assembly GCA_018402905.1. Classification (NCBI taxonomy): domain Eukaryota; kingdom Metazoa; phylum Chordata; class Amphibia; order Anura; family Ranidae; genus Glandirana; species Glandirana rugosa. The sequence goes on from BLSH010176472.1 coordinate 1,482,526, forward strand.
AACCTAGCCTTGTACAACCACACTCTATATTCCCAAACTCATTTCTGTTATCTACAGCACTAACTAGAAGGTCAATGAAGGCAACTTTTCATTGCAAGGGCAGCACAGTGGCTATGTGGTTAGCACTTCCACCTAGCAGCAGTTTGAATCCTAAACACAGCACTACCTACACTGAGTTTGCATGTTCTTCCTGTGCCTGCATGGGTTTCCACATGCTGGTAGGTTAATTGGCTCCTGTCTGAACTGGCCCTAGTATGTGTATGTATGAATGTGAGTTAGGGACCTCAGATTGTAAGCTCCTTGAGGGCAGGAACTAATGTGAATGTACAATATATATGTAAAGCAGTGTGTATATTGACAGCGCTAAGTACCCGTAATTAAAAAAAAATAAGACAATGGAGAACAAAAATGCAAATGTGCATTCACTTCTCTGGGTAAAGGTTGTATGACCACATAAGTTACACTACAACAATTTAGTTAGTAGGTATTCCAGAAACAAAATTAGAAATGTAATTCAATTTATTTTAAGCTATGTTTAATATTTATTATTTAATATGCTTCTCTGGAAAGCACTATAGCATCTTGTTAGAAGTTTTTGCTTTGCAGCCTTCTTCAGTGTGTGTTTTGACAAAGGTTGCAATGGACACAGAGAGAAGGTGATGCTGAAACCATTAAAAAAAAAATTCATAGCGCTTTTCAGGAAATCACAGTATTGCCAGGTGAAGAAGAGAAATGAAGGATAAAAAGTATAACCACTCTACACATAGGATGTGTCTCAGTTTAAATCTAACATTTTTTGCATTTCACTAAAGTGCGTTCTGAACTCCCGGTGAACCCCCTAACTCCAGGATATGCTCGGTATGCAAGTTCCAGCTTCAGCTTAAAGCTGGAGGTCTCATTTGCCACCTTTCTACCACAATGTTTTTTCCTCTCTTTACACCATGGAAGCCACAAATGTTGTGTTCTACTATGCAAGGGATGTCAGAGCTAAAGTTAACTCCAACAGTAACAACAATGCAAAGTGCCCCAGTGCCCAGGAAGCCATCTTTGTTAGGAATTTTAGGTTGAACCGAGGGTGACACAATACTCCAAGATCAGACACCTTTATTGAGCACAATATGATAGAATCACCACAATGTATGATTGGTTTGAACAAGCCACATCTCTGTTTGTCCTACCTTATCTCTCTTTCTGGAAATGTTATCTATCTATTGATTATTAAATAAAGTTTGAAGCAAAACAAAAAGTATGCAGTCTTGTATCAGCACCTGTTTTTAATTATTTATTCCAATTTCATAGGTTTTAGCTTCTTATGCTACTTTTATAGGTTTTATTTGCGTGCTACTTTTATAATTTATGCCATCAACTGGCTCTGCTTCACTCCAACCTTCAGCATACTTATCACAGTAAAAAAAAAAAAAGAAAAGGAAATATTAATACATGTTTTTATATTTTATAAGCATACTGTCAAGGTTTGTCCTGACAGCAAAAGCTCATTTACAACAAAATTGTAAAAGAAAGCAATAAAAAGTGCTGCATTGATTGCATACGATTTCCACACAAGCGATGTATAAAATGAGGCAATAAGCGTTCTGCATCAACATTATACAGGAATCGGTGTACCCATTATGCAGAAGCTCCAGGTCATCATCCTGGTATAATTCTAAGTATGCAGAGCATTCACTTCTCTCCAGGACAGATATGGCTCCTTCCCACTGGCTCCCTCTCCAATTGATGTATATTCATGGACATTGATGGGCGCAGGGCTGTGGGTGACCTACCCACAGGGCATATTTGGGTAAAACTATAGCTTACAAGATCTAAAATAGGTTTATAAATAATGTATTTTTAAAGTGAGGAAACACACGTAAGCATTTTGGCTTGATCAACTAGCTGGTTCTGCATAGATTTTATTAGCAATATTGTATATTGAATGTAAAGGGGATGGGAGATAATACAGCCATGAAATTCATGCTCTGTATGGACAAAGTCTTGGTATTCATCCAAGAATTGGATTGTCTATAGCACTGTGTGAGCAGAGGACATAATACAATTGACTTTAATGTATGCATAAACTGTAAGACTTAATAGTGGTAAGCAGGAATGTGTCCATGTTAGCAATCATTAGGAACATCTGTATATAGTGAGTAACCCATTCTCTGATGTAAGGACTAATAATAATCCTTCATGTCTTATACTGTAAAGCCAAATATAGTTCAACTAGTTCTGCCAGTGTAGTAGTTAAGGGTAAAATTAAGTTATTCAGAACAAACAATATGATTTTAATTTTTATCAGTTTAACGTGAACTTTGGTTTAAGAGAAATGGGTGACTGTCATTGTTAAAAGAGAAATATGGGATTTGTTTTTTGTTAGACTCATACTTACCTAGCTGGATGCAGCATCTGTCCGATGCTACATCTGTCCTCCACTGGCTCTAACATTGAGAACCAAGCGATCAAACACTGCCAACTGCTCGATTCTCAGTGCTCCATGAGCAGAGAGCTGTGACTGTCAGTCACCGGCTCTCTGCTCTGCCCCCCCCCCACACACACACACACACTCACTGGAGCGCTGGGCTGTGGAGGGGACAGGAGCGGCCGGCTCAGGCTCTCAGTGGATGCTGAGAGGTAGAGTCGGGTGTCGGTCCAGGCATGTGGGTGGATCCCGACCATATGGTCGCAATCCTTCCCAAGCTTGGACCGGCTCTGTGATGTCAGCTGACAGGGGTGCACTCCACTCCTGTGATCCACAGTGCAAATGAGGTTTGGCTGTACTTCTCCTTT
>BLSH010176472.1:1491731-1507568 GCA_018402905.1 Glandirana rugosa
GAACAAGTATGTCAGGACCAAACCTCCATCTCTAATAGTCCAGACAAGATCACAATAGATCAAAATGTTCCCTTTATAATATTTCAAGTCCCTCAGAAGATCCACTTCCATAAGTGAGAAGATAATAAACCATAGGGATGGTTGTTCAACGATTAGGATTCTTTGGTACATAAAGGAACATTTTATTACGACCTTAAACCCACTATTCGTCCTTGTGTCTCTAAAATGGGGTATAGTGTTATGTAAGACGTCCATTACACGGAACCATTCTTGTAACTGGAAGAGAGTACTGGTTACAAGAGAGTTGTGGTCACACGTCAGAAATAGTTACAGGTCGACCCGAACCCGGACTTTTTTTGAAAAGTCCGGGTCCGGGTCCCGGACACCCCAAAGTTCGGTACGGACCCGAACTTTACAGTCCGGGTTCGCTCAACTCTACTCAGGAGGGATCCTAAAGTTCCACCCTGGTTGATCAAGTCTGGACATTGATAAAGACTGCACACTGGTGTTGAGAGAACATTGGTCATGAGAGAAGGTCAATGTTCTTACCAAGGCACATTACCTGCAGAATGTATTGTGATATGGGGTAAAATCTCTGTGTTCCTGCTTATCACCCAAATTCCAGCATTATTTTACAAGGAAATACATGGTTTCTTAGGATTAGCAACTTGTTGGTAGGGATACCAAATAATAGAAGAGTGAATACCTTCACCTAGAAGACTCCCTGAACTTTATAATATTTCCCTTGTAAAACTAGATAACACTAGAACAGACCTGATAATCTCTACCTCCAAACCAGGACTGTATGAACAAGGACAACAAAGTGCACCTGCCCAAGGCCCACAAAGGGTGACAATTACAGGCTTTCTGCAGAAATGGAGTCTTCATATTCCAAAGATAAATAGTAGCATACTCTGAAATATTATGGGAAAAGGGTTATCCATGTAATGTCATAGTGGGGTTGAAGTACTAAAAATGGAGAGTGTAAAATCTGCTAATCTGCAGCTGAAAGAGAAATAGAAACCAATCGGTTTCTATTTTTTTATTGGTCAAAGTCTAATTGAACAAGCTTAAGTTAGAAGATGATTAGCTACCATGCACTGCTTCATCAGATTTTGTATGCCCCAGTTTTAGTAAATAAATCCCAATGTGTTATAATGGGGACGTTCTAAGACCAATGAGGTTCAAACTTACAAACAGAAAATGTCAGTTATATACAGAGGCAAAGGTTGAGTATTCCAAGGTTCAAGAAATGTAAAATCACCACTGAAAATCCAGACTGCTGTCATGGCACAAGTACAAAATATTCCTGCCAACTTCCATCCATGGAAAAAGAGTGAAGTATAATGGGGCAGGGAAGTTGATAGTTGTTTTTTTCTTATCACACTTTGTCAGCAATATTGACTTGCTCTATATTTGCAACCTGACTTGGCAATCACCTGGATTTTAAATTGCGTTGAAATAAAAAAAACGCATGGATTTAACTTTTTAAACCATAGCACCGCAGTGCTCAGCCTTTACTTCTCTGTATATTAGTCCTAAAAAGTATCTCATTCTCTAATGTAGGGATGTACAGAAAAAGTTTTTTGTGAACTTTTATCATCCCCAGAGGTGCAGATGTTGTAATAGAAGATCAGGCTTTACACATTATAATACTGATGGGAGTTAATATATGTGTAACATTCCCATCTCTAAATACTCTTCTGGCCATTATACTGCTTTCTGTAAAATATGATTAGGATTTTATCAAACATGAGTGTCCTATTGCATTAGGTTTGATGAAGGAAACAAATTCCAAATTAAAGTTTGTTATCAAGTTTAATTAATTTACTTAAAGTGGAAATAAACCCTGCTATCATTTTCAGCCAAGGAAGCTGCCATATTGGCCTCCATTTAAACTTCAACTGTTATGATGCTGCACATGTGATCAGTTACGACACCAGCCATTGGATGGTTTGACAGTTTTGTTGAGAGCACAACCAATGTGACAGTTACATTCTCGGCATGTGCCGGAAATGTAACTGTTTTATAAACTCAATTTGATGGGTGTACTTCCATTTTAATTCTTAAAACTACACACAGAAACATTTGTAGCTAGACTACATAGACCCAGCTTGTCCCTTGTTCATCTGTTTAAGGGAACAGTTTAAAATAATGTTTTCTTACCCACAGGCAACTCTAAGGAAGGGAAAAGCTCTGCTGGTCACACACATAAGGATACAATTTGCTCAATATAACAATTGTTTTGATGAAGGAATCAAAGTCCTGCTGTGAGCTGACAAAACACAGGATTTGTGTGGACTGAGTGGTGCCAGCCCTGCACAGTTTTCTTTTGCTAAACCACTCAACCACTCCCAGATTTTTACAACATAATGGCTAGTCATTCTGCTGTCCACAATGAGAACTAGGAGGGCTCTTTGAAATAAACACGGGAAGTGCACACAGTGCAGCTCGGAATTTAATAGTAATAATTTCTAACAAGATCAAAAGTTTTTTTTTTTAACTTATTAGCATTATATAACAAAATGTTTTCAACAGAACGAATAAAACACTTTCATTGTTAGCATTTTTTTTTTTTTTTTTTTTTTTTTAGTGAAGCTTTTTCGAAATACAAAAAAGACACGTCAAAGTTCCTGTGAGTCACGTAACATGGCTCAGGCAAATGCTTGAATAGTCAAGCAACCACCCTAGGGTCATTGTTAGGGTTTACATACACTTTAACTGCAGTGAAAAAAAAGGCCATTAACTGGGATATTCATTCTGGCAGAGCTAAGTAAAACACAAGAATGGTGTCACGATCAAGCGTCAGGCTCGAAGACCAGTTGCTATAGCAGTTTCGTAATCACCCTGGCAGATGACACAGGCTCACCTGAGGTGCGGAATCTAAGTACCGACCGGTGTTCACCAGAGCTCCTGATGGTGGAGATGGACTTAGCTGCGTGCCAGTACCAGGTCGCGGTCCTCAGGATTGCCCCACCAGGGTGTTAGCAAACTGGGGTCCAGTAGCGGATGAGCAGATAAGGATCAGACGGGAGCGTGGTCAGTAATCAAGCCAAAAGGTCGGTAACGAGTAGTTGCAGGTTGGGATCAGGCAGTAGAGTAGTCGTGGAACAAGCCAAGGGTCGATAATGAATGGTAGCAAATCCGGACAACAACAGGGAAGACAAAGCAAGGCACTGGCTAAGAAAGCACAATAACCTGGCAAAGAGGAAGTGCAGAGACAAGGCTTATAAAGGAAGTTCATGGGAGGAGCAAGAAGTTCAAGGTTCACCAGCAATCAAGACATAAGACAGGTTTGTCTAATGGACCAGGCAGAATATCCAACAGATCAGGCAGGGAGCTGTCCAGCATCTCAGATAGCCCAGTGAGAAGGATCAATGCCAGACATGGAAGAAGTCCCAGGTTCAATCCCAGGTCCTGACAAATGGTTTGGCCTCATCACAAATCCTTCAACATGCAGCAAAATTTACATATGCATGTATCTGTCTACATGGAGTTCATTCTTAAATCTCTTCTGATTACAAGCAGCAGAGCATAGACTTGATAATAAATGCATAAACATTAAATCTGAAGTATAGCCAAAAATAAGTTGTTTGTTGATTTGCACAGTAAAAATAAATGGTCTCTAATGTAGTGTGCCCCATCTCTAACTGTTGCAATGGTTTTTTAACTTGCCTGAAATCTCTTGTTGGTATTGAATATCTGGCACTAAGACTTATAGTTCTGGTAGTGGTACACTCACTTGGCTGCCCTCCATTCAAAAAAAATCTTGCATTCTTTTCAAAAAATGCAAGGTGTTCTGTGATTGGGGGAGGGGGCATTGTGTCTTTCATCCACACCCCCTCCATTCCCAGAATACCGTGCATTCTGTAAAAAACAGAAAGGCTTTTTCTGAATGGAAGCTGAGCAAGCAACACACTGGGATCAGTGTACTGTAGCTGGAACTAAAGTCTCAGAATTAGATGTTTCGAGACTGTGGGCTGAAAAAAGTAAGGGATTTAACAAAACATTCAGCCAGGAATGGAGTAAACTTCATTAGAGGTAATCTACTTCTAATGTACAAAAATAGATTTTGGCAACACTTGAGCTTTAAAGAAGATACTTACAATGGAATATTACAGGGATAGGGAGAAATATTTCCTACACAGTAGTACCATCAAAAGATCCAGCAGATGTCCTCTTTGACTCCCTCCTCAGTTTGATAATAGTCTATAATAAACACTGCTATGAAATAAGCCCCAAAGAATTAAGATAAGAGATTCTGTATTGTCATGCCATGGTTGGATATGCATCTCAGACAGCATCCCTTGCAGAATTAGGAGATTATATTTGTATTTTTTGTTAAACTGGAGTGACGCTGCCAGTTTGCTATGCAGCTACTTTTCAAGATCATGCCGGTTTTCAATTAATCAAAGTCATTTTGGCTAGGCAGCAAAAATCAATGTGTCTGCAAGGATACAGTGAACAAGAGAGGGAGCATAATCAAATAGAAAGTAATGGAAGATATGTGACCAGGACGACAGCACATGAGTCAGGACTGCGACTGAAGGCAACAATTCTGTGATATAAGGATTTAACGTCCCCATTCGGATCATAACCTCGCTATGTAACAAAGCAACAGTGATAGACAGCCCGTTCTGGCTTGTTTTTAAGCTGTTTTCTACAGAATAGACAAATTACTTAGCCTAACCTATTCTTTGGTATTAACATGTACCCCACTACCAATTGCCAGTCAGTTTCAGGAAGCCTTCACTCATAGTGAACTGTAAATAGGCACGTTAACTGATACAGGTTTACACATTCTTGTCTGCTGGTCTCCTGGCTGAATCTCCTGACTGTTCTCCCATGTATTTATAATTTAGTGATAATAGATTCTAAAAAAATTAATTTTAGAAAACCTATGATGAAAACACAAGGAGATAGCCACTGCAGATCTCTCCTTAAAATGCTAATTTTCTGTTGCAAGTCCCTACCCTAAGAAGGAGTGTCTCTAGCCTAAAGTTAGTGTTGCAGCTAGGCTGTAGTCAGCCTAAGCTCTGAATCTTTATAGAGCCTGTTTTTGTTGGGTTTATCCAAGGTTGGTGCTTATGCCGGTTTCATGGGAGTGCTCCTAAACAGATAGTGCTGTATAAAAAGAAACAATATTTCTGAGTTAATAATATTTATGTGTCCTTGGACAACTGCCAAGAGCTTTATTGCCAGTGGTGCATTCCGGGGAAGGATATACATATTTGGGATGACCTTTCCAAAAGGTCCTTTCCTCCTGCACTGTTGTTTCAGGAGGTCAGGAGGTTGTTTATGAGGTCTCGGCCTTACAAGCCTGCTGACTGTGTATGACAAATGCCCAAAGTTTGGGTTAATTGCACTGTTCAGCCCCAAGTATCAGTGTCTGAATACCACTGTGTTGTGAGGAAACATAGTGGCTAAATGGTTAGCACTTTTGCCTAGCAGCAGTTGGGTTGTTGGTTTGAATCCCAACCACAGTACTACCCGCCTGGAGCTTGCATGTTCACCCTGTGCCTCTGTGGGTTTCCTCCCACACCCAAAGACCTTCTGGTAGGTTAATTGGCTCCTGTCCAAATTGGCTCCAGTATGTGTTTGTATGAATGGGAGTTGGAGACCTTAGATTGTAAGCTCCTTGAGGGCAGGGACTGATGTGAATGTGCAATATACATGTAAAGCACTGTGTAAATTGATATAAGTACCTGTAATAAATACATACAATTCTATGTAAATCTTTAAAATGTGTATACATTTGTCTCTGGTATCGGAAAATTTCTTTAATATCCAATAATTATCTAGTCTTGGTTAGATTAATTTGGATGTGGTGTCCTTTATTTCCAGCTCATCCTTTATGTAATTTCAATATTTCAATTTCATCATTCTACAGTAGCTCATAACATCAGCATCTTTAATTCTAGATATTGATGCAGAGAGAAGACCTTGCATATATACTAATGCATTGGTACCCTTGGTAGCACTTGCCCTTTGACCAAACAGCAATAGTTTTAAGAGTGTAGGTACAAATCCTTTCTACAGGGGGTCACATGATTCTTATAGTCCTGAATGCAGACTACGTCATGTGCAAGTCTAAATCTATTTCTGGCATGGTCTATATCTGGAATACAGATCACAGGAAATAGATAGAGACTTATTGTGGATTAGGACATGTTGTACCTGTTCCGGGCAGGGTCGCTGACTTTGAATTTGCATTTTTTATAGACATTCTCCCAAAAAATATAGACAGACTGAACTATTATACAATTATATAGATGTTAAAATACCGAACAAGCCAGTTTCAAGTTTCTAATTGTCCTTGATTCTGTCAATGGCGCTTTAATATATTAGTGACAACTGTGAGACAGAAGCAAGGTCACATATGGGGGCATCACATTGCAGAGCGCTGCAGTGTAATATATAAAAGCAATTCCCACTATTTAGGAAGCTACCAACATATACAAGTCCTGTGTCATATTCACAATTGATGAAAATCTTTTGTTTGGTTGATACTGTAATCCAAAAAAATAAACACATTGAAATATATCTATATATATATATTAATACTGGTTTATGAACATTGTATTTATGCGTTTACCTTATAGACAAGCTTAATAAACCTTTTTTTGCAAATATTTGAGTTTCTGCATGGTTGGCATTGTTAGTCCTTAGGGTGGTTACTGCATGTTAAGTACACCAATAAAAAAATATAAGTGCCTTTCTCGGCCTCTTGGAAAAAAATACAAAAATCAATTTGGAAAACTAAAAAAAAAAGAAAAATATGCCACAAAATGAACCAAGGTTCATTCACTCGATTTGTTGCATGGGGTCAGACTTTGCAGGCTCTGCTCTGTAAAATCAAGCCTGGGACACATTCAGCTGCGGCTTACAACTTATTGACTAGGAAATAAATAAGTCTTAATGGCTCAGACACCCGCATATATATTCATGACTTCAAGCCCCTATAAGATATACTGCCACAACACAACAAGCAAGGAGCAGGTGGCAAGAAATTAGACTCGAGCCATAAGATCTATTTTTCAGTAGAGGGGCAGCGAGATCTGAAAAGTCCTCTAAGCTAATACATTAGTGGCTAACACAACACTCACTGAAGCATGAAAGCGCTGTACAAAGATATAGGGACTGACTGAGTAAAAACACATTTAAATCACTGACGGAATTGGGAACACGTCTTGGAAAGCGGGGCATGTATTAAATAAGTCCACGCAGCAGTCTAACTGGGTAGGTTTTCTGTGCCTGCTATGCTAAAAAATGAGGTAAGAAGGAAAAGTGTGCATTGCAGTCCTTCATTCTTCACATTGATGGTAACATCTCAAATCTACTTGACTTGCATGAGTGTCAATGAATGAACCATTAATGCTGAGGTGGAAAGATATAGAACCAAGAAAAGTGACAGCAGATAAGAATCACCAAGCCTCCCATTCCATCCTCCCTTATATGGCTAGATAGCTTTATAAATTACAGCATAGATACTTGTCAAAATGCATCACAACAACCATTTGCCGTTAAATCCTAACTCCAGCCCAAATAGTTTATTTTTTAGTTTTGCATAGAGAAGAAGAATCAAAATTTCACTTAGTTTTTTTGGAATTGTCTGTGGGGAACGTCTCCCAGACTTCCTGCCCTTGTAATGCCCATATAGAAAGTGGAAGGAGCAGCATGGGAAGTCATGGACATCAACAGAAACCCAATCTGCTAAAAATGTGTTTTTTGGATTAACATGACTGCTTATCTAAGAGGGACACAAGCGACAATGAAAATGTGAGGTTGTAACCTTCACCACTTTATCACCAGACTTTAATTTAGTGATTCATAAATAAAATTCTGTGTTTGCAATCTAATTACTGGTTTACCCAAGAACCATTTGAGGTCTCTCCTTGCCTTCCTATTCATTTTAACAAAACAGTTGTTGACTTCTCTTAAAAATGTGTTGCATCCACTGTAATGCTGAAATGGACATGTGTCAACATATTATCATTATTGGTTCTTAGAAGATCTGTAGCTGAATGTATGCGGTGAGCAATTTACTGAACAGAGCAAACATCAACTTATTACAGTGAGATGTCATCATTGAACCTATACCATAGCTTAAAAAGTCATATCTTTTATAAATTGCTACCTACTTCATCCCCCTATAGTGAAAACAAAATCAATAAATGATACACACCCTGCATTGGTTCCCTGCTCGTGATAAAAGGAACAAAGTAGACCTTCATTGGGTCCAATCACTATGTTGAGAAATGTCATCCATCTTCTTAAAGCGGGTTCCATGCAAGTTCTACTTATTTTGTACAGTCCCCCTGCCCCATTTCAAAATGATGCAAAAAAAAAGAAAAAACACCTGGGCCGGGGTTGGGGGAAGTAGTCAATATACATACTGTCCCAAGCTTCCATACTGCAGGGGATAACATCTCCATCCTTGCAATGAGGGCATGAAGTGTGAAGAGTAGCCCAAGTTAGCAGTGGTAAGTTCTTGCAAAACTAGGGTTTCCCAGCATTCCCTCCAAATTTTGCAAGAAGGATGGTGACTTTACCCTGCAGGCAAGGTCAGTATAATAACTAAAATACCCCCCAAATGTGTTTTACTTCTTTTTTTTAACTGCCTGTCGACTGCCTGCCATAATACGGCGGCAGGTTGGCACCGCTTTGCAAGTCGCAGTTGCCGGCGGTGGCGCGCTCTCTCTCTGCTGCATGCTGTGTGCCGATGTCGATGTCCACAGGCAACCTGCAATTGCCTGTTACAGAGGCAGAATGGAGATCTGCCAGTATACACACGGCGTTCTCTGAGGGGACATATGACCGATCTACTGTTCACAGTAATTGGGAACAGTTAGATCTGGCATGCCCCTGCCAGCCCAGCCCCCACACAATTAGAACACAGTGAGGGAACACAATTAACCCCTTGATCGCCCCCTACTGTTTAACCCCTTCCCTGCCAATGACATTTATACAGTAATCAGTGGTTATTTTTAGCTCTGATAGCGGTATAAATGTCATTGGTCCCAAAAAAGTGTCAAAAGTGTCTGATCTGGCAATGTCACAATTACAATAAAAATCTCCGCCACTACAAGTAAAAAAAATTAAATAATTAAAATGCCATAAATCTATTCCCATAGTTTATAGACGCAATCAATTTTACGCAACCCAATCAATATACATGTATTGAGATTTTTTTTACCAAAAATATGTAGAAGAATACATATCAGCCTAAATTGAGGAAAAAATTTTTTTTTTACATTTTTTTGGGATATTTATTATAGCAAAAAGTAAAAAAATATTGTTTTTTATTTGAAATGGTCACTTTTGTTTTGTTTATAGCGCAAAAAATAAAAACCGCAGAGGTGATCAAATACCACCAAAAGAAAGCTCTATTTGTGGGGGAAAAAAAGCACATCAACTTTGTTTGGGTGTAACATCGCACGACTGCGCAATTGTCAGTTAAAGCGGCGCAGTGCCGTATTGCAAAAAGTGCTCTTGTCAGGAAGGGGGTAAATCCTTCCGGGGCTGAAGTGGTTTTAATCAACATTTTGAGATTGGAGACATACTAAATAAGTGAACCTTGCAATTTTAGTTCAAGGTCTACTCTAACAGTGAAGAAAGCAGTAAATTAATTTGCAGTTTGTGAACTCAAATATGTAATGACATTTAGAAGGTTAGAACAGCAAACATAACATCATCATAACAGAGACAACATTTTATTATGTTAACTACACGTTAGGAAATCTGAAAATAAAATGTAGATCCCCAATCTACAATCAGCTGGACACAATGAACGTTAGACTCACTGAAACAAACTGCTTTTCTAACATCCAGTACAAGGTGCAAAGAATCCCCAGGACCTGGATACCTGGTCCTTGGTCATAGCTGGATTCCAAAGGAAACAATGTCCGCTCGTGACCCGCGATCGCCTGTCAGAGCTGCAGAACGGGGAAACGCAGATGTAAACGCGGTGGTTCTCCGTTCTGTGAAGGGGGACATAGCAGATCTACTGATCCCTGTGATCAGGATCAGTGAGATCTGTTATGTCCCGGCCAGCCCAGCCCCCATACAGTTAGAACACAATGAGGGAACACAGTTAACCCCTTCACTGCCCCCTTAGTGTTAACCCCTTCACTGCCAATGACATTTATACAGTAATTGGTGGATATTTAAATTTCTGATCACTGTATAAATGCCATTGGTCCCAAAAAAGTGTCAAAAATGTCTGACATGTCCATGCCAATATCAAAGTCCTACTAAAAATCGCAGCTCGCTGCCATTACTAGTAAAAAAAATTAAATAATAAAAACGCCATAAATCAATTCCCATAGTTTGTAGACGCGATTTTGCACAAACCAATCAATATACGCCGATTGTGTTTTTGTTTTTTTTTTACCAAAAATATGTAGAAGAATATATATTGGCCAAACCCGATGAATATATTTTTTTTTTTTTTTGGATTTGTATTATAGCAAAAAGTTTGTTTGTTTATAGCACAAAAAAAAAAAAACACAGAGGTGATCAAATACCACCAAAAGAAAGCTCTATTTGTGGGAAAATATTATAAAAATTTTGTTTGGGTACAATGTCGGATGACCCTGCAATTGTCATTCAAAATGCGACAGCGTTGAAAGCCGAAAATTGGTCTGGGCAGGTTATATACATTTTTTAATTATTTATTGTATTACAAATTTTTTTTATTTTTACACCCTTGTGTAATGTAGACATCCCTTGTGATAACAATAAAGCATGACATGTCCCCTTTATGGAGACATCTGGGGTCTATAAGATCTCTAAAAAAAACAAACATTAATCTGATGCGTTTACATCTACCGTAAACCAAATGTGATGTCATACTGTCGCTTCCAGTATCCTCAAGTACTCCCAATAGGCCATGTTTTCTGTTTTTTCTTTATTTTGCAGAGGTGCTTTAACCGATTGCCGACCACATAGCGACTATAAGCGGCGACAGCGTGGCTCTGTCCCGCAAATCGCCTCTTATAGTCGTCACTCGCGTGCACGATGGCTAGGGGGCGAGCGTGCGCCGCCGGCAGTGCGCTCTTGTGCCTGCTGCACGCTCTCTGAGCGGGGGCCGCAGGTTGGTTGGACTTGATGTCCACCAACGAGCTCCGATGGCCTGTGACAGAGCCAGAACGGGGAACCGCCAATGTAAACACGGTGGTTCCCCGTTCTGACAGGCGGCATGTCAGAGATCCACTGATCCTTGTACTCGGGATCAGTTAGATCTCTGGTGCCCCTGACTGCCCAACCCCATACAGTTAGAACACACACAGGGAACACAGTTAACCCCTTTACTGCCCCCTGCAGGTTAACCCCTCCCCTGCCAATGACATTTATACAGTAATCAGTGGATATTTACATTTCTGATCGCTGTCCCAAGAAAGTGTCAAAAATGTCTGACATGTCCGCCCCATTATCGCAGCCCTAATAAAAATATCAGATCTCCACCATTACTAGTAAACTAAAAAATTGTAAAAACCCCAGAAATGAATACTGATGCTTTGTAAACGTGGCAACTTTTGCGCAAACCAATCAATAAGCGCTGATTGCGATTTTTTTACCAAAAATATGAAGAAGAATAAAAATTGGCCAGAATAAATTAGTTTTTTTATATATTTTTTTGGATATATATTTTAGCAAAAAGTAAGAAATGTTGTTTTTTGCAAAATTGTCGCTCTTTTTTGTTTATAGCGGTGATCAGAAATGACGCAGAGGTGATCAAATACCACCAAAAGAAAGCTCTTTTTGTGGGAAAAAAGGATGCCAGGGTCGTTTGGGTACAACGTCGCATGACCGCGCAATTGTCAGTTAAAGCAATGCAGTGCCAAATCACAAAAAGTGCTCTGGTCCTAACATGGGAAATCCTTCCGGGCTGAAAAATCTGAGTCAATGGCTTGGTATTTTGGACAGCAATTTTATCTAAGAGAAATTCCCAGAATATGGCCTTTTGGGGGTTCTTGAGGACCCAGATTGAGAACCGCTGTCCTAGACCATATCGATGATTGGAGACATGCTGGTTTCTGTTCACCTCTATGACCAGCCACACAAACAGATTGACTCCCCATTGCAATGGGTAAGTCTGAGTGGGGGGTCCCTTTGCTTCTAAAAGTGATCCAGTTGCTAATTAGCCACTTGGATTGTTTTTAGCAGTGAGAGAAATGCCAGCAGAAAAAAAACAATACCAGGGTTATGGCTGACAGCTGCAGTAAATCACTTCAAAACCGCAACGTCTATATGTATGTATTGTGGTCTTAACTGTACTGGAAGTTGGTAAACCTATGCCTCATACTTACCTCACCATTTACCAGAATGGACTTGCAGACTCCTCAGCTCTGAGGAAATTGGCGTCCAGCCAATGAAACGCGTCAGCGGTGCGTCATCACGCACGTGACGTGGGAGGGAAGTGAGGAAGGGCGGAAGTAACTCCATGCCCACTATCAGCGATCAGATGACCAGACTGTGATCACATGACCTAACTCCGTCAGCTGACGACTACCTGAACACTGGAAACCGCTCAGATTCGCCCAGGAAAGACCCACCAAACGCCCGCTGGCGTTTCAGGACACTTTCACCGTGAGACCACCCAGGAGCATAGCTCTGAAGAAACGCCCGGTCTGGTGAGATTCCTGCTTTATTGCTTTTCCTTTGCTGAACTTTTTATTAAGCATCGTGTCATCCTGGATGTCATTATTGGAATAATATGACCTGAAGTCTTGATTAATGCGGTTGCGCTGAGCTATGATTGATGTGACCCCTCCTATGGAATCATCCTAGGTACTTTGGTTACCACTGCTACCATCACATCCATTCAGCCATTTAACTACCTCATTCGGTTTCCAATTGAAGATATACCAATCTTGCAGTCTGTGATCCAATTGGGTAACTGCAATTTGCTATTTTTGCACCACTGACTGTCATAACTACACTTCCTGCCCTTCCAGCCAAACTACATCCTACCACTCAACTAGCGCTATACCTTTCTAGGAGACTACCAGTTAGTCACTCATGAATTAGCGTGATTGAATGGATGTTGTATGAGATGTGTGAGCAGCTGCCACTCCCCTCCCTGTCCCAGACAACGTTGTCTTTTTAATTTATTTTATTTTTGTGGTTTGGTCTTTCTGCTGATCCCTAATGTATATTCTTGTTGATCATGTCCCTAGTCAATTTCATTTTTGAATAAATTTATACACTTTTTCAAATTTTTGATTTCTGTTTGTTGCTTGTGCACCATTGACCCCTTTCCGATTGGTCTTCTCTTTGGGGTACTCTTACCCCCCATCGGGTCTTTGCTACCTTTGGACTTGCAGATAAGCAGATTTGGAAGAATTCTAGGAACCAAGACCTTGAGCCTACATTAAATTATATAGCTCGATAGTTAGGCTGTGATTGAAGGACAGGGACCCTAATGTGGCAATTTGCAGTAGTTGGAATGTAAATGTGGTGGCTTGAAAGGGTGTTCTGTGTCCACTTACC
Organism: Glandirana rugosa; assembly: GCA_018402905.1. Classification (NCBI taxonomy): domain Eukaryota; kingdom Metazoa; phylum Chordata; class Amphibia; order Anura; family Ranidae; genus Glandirana; species Glandirana rugosa. The sequence continues at coordinate 1,505,226 of BLSH010176472.1, forward strand.
AGCAGGACTATGCACACTTGGGGGTTGATTTACTAAAGCTGAAAAGTGCAAAATCTGGTGCAGTTCTGCAAAGAAACCATTCAGCTTCCAGGATTTGTTGAACAAGTTGAAGTTAGAAGCTGATTGGCTACCATGTGCAGCTGCACCAGATTTTGCACTCTACAGTGTTAGTAAATCAACCCCTTGATCTCTTGAAGTGAGTGAGGAACAGATGCTGTGCTGAACCTAGGGAGTGATAAAACTGATGAAGTCTTTGTAGTGACAAGTCTTATATCCCCTACCAATGGGAGAAGCAAATGTCACCGTAAGCTCTCATGGTTAGGGGTACCTGCAGATTGTACCCCTCTTCCATTTTTCTATTTGCAGTTATTCAGAGTTACAGTAAGTCATAGAATTTCCACTAAGCAGCTTCACTTCTACATTGTGCCCAGGTAACCTATGGTTGTGGTCTACAGCAGTGTTTTTCAACTCCAGTCCTCAAGGCACACCAACAGGTCATGTTTTCAGGATTTCCATGAGTTTGCACAGGTGATTTGATCAGTTTCACTGCCTTAGTAATTACCACAGCTGTTTCATCTGAGAGAAATCCTGAAAACATGACCTGTTGGTGTGCCTTGAGGACTGAAGTTGAAAAACACTGGTCTACAGCAACCAATAAAACAGCTACTTGATTGTAATGAATATCATTCTTTTTTTACTATTGCCAGGTTGTATGTGCGGTGACCCTACTTATTAAAGACATGCTTGAATTAGTTGTATTTGTTAGCTGTGCTTGTGAATGGCCAGCCATAGCAAGTGGAAGGTGGTGGGCACACTGGCACACTATGTACTGTATTGATGTATTTGATCTGCATCTGAATGTATGCATTGAATTCCTGATGTAGTATTAAAGTACACTCTTGAGTAAGGATGGAAACACCCCAATGATAACTGAAGCCTCTTCTAGAGCAGCCAGTCAGATTCTTGTTCAGCGTGCAGCAGATGTATTTAATTAAAGGCCTTTTTAGTTGCTAGGCTGCTGCAAGCTATAATTCATCCACGTGCCTATGTGTGTATTGTACATTGTGTTTATTTTTGTACAATGGAAGCTAAATTTATTAAAGAGCAAATTGGAGATTGAATTTAATTCCCGGCCTATATCACTTTATTAGATGAAGGATTTTCTTCTTGCGCTTGGTGCAATCCTCTCGTGATTACGGCATTGTATGTAGGGATTGATTTTTACTCCATTAGCTCTTTATGTAAAATGTATGTAATGATCAATTTGTGCCTATTGTATAGTGCTACATGATATATATCTGTCATTTTCGTATAAAATGCTCATAATTGAAAATCATGGGCTTTTTTACCTAGTTTCTGGAATACAGCAGAAACAGACTAATGAGGTTATAATCATGTCAAGGTGAATTATGGCTTGTTAAACGTGAATGGCAGGGATTGGATTTTTCCATAACCTCAACCCTCTCATGGCCTCCTGAACCTGTCAACCTGTCACCCTAGAGGTAAGCACAGCTCCCCCTGCTGCCTGCATGTCTACACTGCTATGGTAGAAGTCATTACCTGGTTGCTATTTAAGGTGGAACATTAAATATTTCCAGACTATTCACATCACATTTAGTGTGATTGCCTAATAACATGCAATTCTACATAATAGTATATAATTCTACCGCTCACGTTTTAGCTGTGGTTTTGCTAGGTCTTCTGCAACACATATTCTCAGCATCTGGTAGATGTCAAAGAGTGGATTCCTAGTGCCTCGGTGACATAATCAGTCACCTTAGATAAAATATGTCACCAGCAATCCGACATGCTTGTTTCAACGTTCAAAGCTGTAAAGCTCTCTATATGCTATTAAAGCTCTTTTTATTGACGACGCTATATAAGTGAAATAAATAAATAAATAACATATGCAGTGCTCATATACTAACAAGAAACATGCTGATAGGAGGATAGAGCAGAGTGACAAAGAGATGAGCTGTTTCTCCAGTTTGTTGTTTCTCTTTTCACTGTGCAGTCACAGGATGTAAATATTAGGTCTTGTTCACTCCATCACAGAAAGGGAAAGCATTGGGAGATGTCTCTCTCCATTTGTCTGGCGGTTTACTGGTAACACATCCTTTAACCACTTGCCGACCGCCAACCGCAGTTTGACAGCGACAAAGTGGTGCGATATCGCAAATCGCCGTCATATGACGGCGGCTGCGAGATCGCGCATTGTGAGCGTGTGCCGCCGGAGGCGCGCCCGCACGCTCTCTGTGTTCTGGGAGGGCCAGGGAGCGGGTGCGGCGGCTTTGATTGCCGCTGGCTACCCGCGATGCCCCCCCCGGAGTGAAAGAACGGAGG
>BLSH010176472.1:1515677-1528396 GCA_018402905.1 Glandirana rugosa
TTACGGTTACCAGGTTTTTTCACAGTTTTACCAGGCTGTACAGGCAGGGTTATAGCGTCATGGCGATTTTTAGTGTCTAGCGGCGGTTATGAACATTTTTTATTTATTTATTTATTTTTGGGGTTTTTACTTAAGAGTAGTAGGCATTTGCGCCGTTGAAAACGCGTTTGGTTAGTTATTTGCGGCTAACGCTAAAAAATTTAGTGTTTATCACAACTCGCTTGGGCCTGACATTGCAAGCCCAGGCATGGCTTGAAAGCCCACAGGCACCGTGCCTGGGCCTGGGCCTGTAAAGTTTTTAGCAAGCCCAAGCCAGGCCCAAGACGATAAAATGAGGTGCACAGAACCCGAACGATTTTTGAAATGTCCGGGTCCGGGTCCGTGCCACGGACACCCGAAAGTTCGGTACGGACCCGAACGTTACAGTCCGGGTTCGCTCAACACTATTTGTGATTTAAAAAATCGCAATCGGCGTTTATTGATTGGTTTGCGCAAAAGTTGCCGCGTTTACGGATGATGAGAATTCATTTTTGGGGTTTTTATTTATTTATTTATTTTTTACAAGTATTGGCGGCGATCTGTGATTTTTAGCGGTACTGCGATATTGGGACGGACATGTCGGACCATTTTGACACTTTTTTGGACCATTGGCATTTATACAGCGATCAGTGCTATAAAAATGCACTGATTACTGTGTAAATGCCGTTGGCAGTGAAGGGGTTAACCTGCAGGGGGCGCTCTAAGGGTTAACTGTGTTCCCTGGGCGTGTTCTAACTGCCCTAGCAGGGGAAGGGAAGTGATCACAGCTTCCATGTAGAGGAACCTCACAGAACAGTGGTCCGTGTTTACTTACACGGACCTCCGTTCTTTCACTCTGGGGGGGGCATCGCGGGTAGCTGGCGGAGATCGAGTCCGCCGCACCCGCTCCCTGCCCCCTCCGGATACAGTGAGCACGCGAGCGCGTCTCCGGCGGCGCACTCACAGTGCTCAATCTCGCAGCCGCCGTCGTATGACGCGTTTTGCGATATTGAACCACTTTGTCCCCGTCAACCTGCGGTTGGCAGTCGGCAAGTGGTTAAGGATGCACATTAGTGCTGCATGGTGAGGAGTGAAAAAGGGGGAGGGAATCCCTCCAGCTGAGACATTGGGGGTCATTTACTATAGCGCTGCCTCATAACTACCCCAATTCGCTGAATTGTCACCATTTATATCTGATTCAGAGGGCCAACATCTGAATGACTTCGTATTTAAACTGACAGGCCCATTTTAAATATGATGTCATTCAGATTAGCATTAGGGGTGTGATAGTTCCCTGCTGCTGATATTCTGAATGTGTGGCTTGGTTGACCCTAAAATAGCGGTGAAACTTGAAGTCGAGGCTTGGCTCTCTGAATGAGATATAAATGGTGACGATTCAACGTGTCGCCCGTGCCCTAGGAAGACGTCACGTGTGACGAAACATGCAGGGCGGAGATACGCATTGACGTCACCATGCTTACACGATCCCAGAAGGACGGGTGATAACGCTATACTGTGCCGGCTACTTTGATTTTCCAATGCAAGCTTTTTAGAGATGTTTATGAGTACCCACTTTTTATGACCTTAATAAATGTGCCACGCGGAATTACACTATTAGATCCCATTTTTTTCTATGCTCCCTGCTTGGTGGTTGAAACTGGATGAGAGCTTTACTGTTTACCTCCAGACGGTGCTGACGGAAGATTTCCTTCTGATACCCTGCAGAGGGTTGTATCTGCCTGCTTTATTGACCTCACTAGAGATAGTAGGTCCATTACAGTTGGTAAGAGTACCTACTCTATCCACTTGCACAAGAGGTTTCTTGCATGCTGTTTGGTGGTGGAATTTTACCCACTTCCTTACTGGACACTTAAACCCCCCTCCTGCCCGGATCAATTTTCAGTTTTCAGTGCTGTCACTGTTTGAATGACAATTGTGCAGTGGTGTGGCATTGTAACCAAACAAAATTGGCGCCTTTTTTTTCCCCACAAATAGAGCTTTCTTTTGGTGGTATTTGATCACCTCTGTGGTTTTTATTGCTTGCGCTATAAACAAATAAAGATCGACGATTTTGAAAAAAGAACAATATTTTTTACTTTTTGCTATAATAAATATCCAAAAATAAAAAATAAAAAAACTAATTTATTCATCAGTTTAGACTGACATATATTCTTTTACATATTTTTGGTAAAACAAATCGCAGTCGGTGTATATTGATTTTGGGTTGCGCAAAAGTTATAGAGTCTACAAACTAAGGACATTGGTTTATGGCGTTTTATTTATTTTAATATTTTTACTGGTAATGGCGGCGATCTGTGATTTTTATCGGGACTGCGATATTGCGGCGGACATGTCGGACGTTTTTTGACACTTTTTTGGGACCAATGACATTTATACAGCGATCAGATCTAAAAATAGACACTGATTACTGTATAAATGTCATTGGCAGGGAAGGGGTTAACACTAAGGGGGCAGTGAAGGTGTTAAATGTGTTCCCTGGGTGTGTTCTAACTGTGGGGGGTGGGGTTGGCAGGGGCATGACAGATCTAACTGATCCAGTGAGTGACAGGGATCAGTAGATCTGGCATGCCCCCCTCACAGAATGGGTAACCGCCATGTTTACATCGGCGGTTCCCCGTTCTCTCTCTCTGTGAGCCGATCGTGGGTGCACGCTCCCAGTATGAGCCCAAGGGGAGGACGTCTATTGACAGCCTCTCGGCATTTTAGAGCCGCACGGTAGCCGTCAATCGGCTATGGCGCGGATCTGAAGTAGTTAGAGACAAGCTACAGAGTTGGATGACTCTGCCATTATCTGAATTTCTTTTGGGATATTTTCTGGACTTATCCTGGATTTATTTTGATACACTTTCTTCACATTGTTATTTATTTTTATGAAATCTAACTTTATGGACTTTATTTATTATTGACACTGCATTTATTCGTTGATGAATTTCTGAATCATGATCATAAGCGCAACATTATTATTGTAATCACATCCCGGATATGCTAATGCTTGTGTTGAAGTTTATATGTTCCCTCTGTGTGGGTTTCTCACCACAATTCAAAGACAGGCCAACATTTTATTTGTCTCTTGTCCAAATAGTCTGTATTGTAAGAAAGTTATTTTGGGACTTTAAATTGGAAGCTCATTGCAGCCAAGGACTTGGACATTTCAAATTATAGGGTTTGCACTGCACAGGTACATCTGGTTAGAAAATTGTTGCTTGGATCAGTGTTTCTCAACTCCAGTCCTCAAGGCTCCCCAACAGGTCATGCTTTCAGCATTCCCCTCAGATGAAACAGCTGTGGTAATTACTAAGGCAGTGAAACTTATCAAACCACTTGTGCAAAATAATGGAAAACCTGAAAGCATGACCTTTACTTGAGGACAAGGTTGATAACCACTTACTTAGCATTTTGTCCTGGAGTTATACTGATCTGATGAACATAGCCAAGGGTTAACACAGCAAATAGTACTAGGTATTGCAGCCCCTCAAGTGAAATCAATTTGAAAAGACAGACCGAAAGATACTGGTGGATGTGTACTTCTATAGGACTTCAGTAGGGGGGTTGGTTTGGCCTGACGAGAGGCCAGGTTTGTTGCTGTGGTTTTTGTGGGATAAGCAATGATATTGTGCATAATGACAAATGCCTCACTAGAGCTGTTTGTTTGCTGAAATTATTGAGTATTTTGACCATCAAAAGTGGCTTGATTTGACCATGCTGTCCAACTGGGGTGTGTATTGTTTGTCTTATCAAGCATTCTTCTCGGAAAAAAAATACACCCCAATGTATGTGTAGAATGTGGGGGGTGTTATTGTTTGAATATGTGCCCTTTTTTAATATGTTGTAATGCTTTGTTAGGATGACTGTTAAGTATCTTTCTGTAATTTTGGAACTAATAATGCCATGTGGGTGTTTAGTCATTCTATGAAATGTGTGGGCTGTTATACACTATGAAAGTAAAGCTGTGTCCATTGTAAGGTTTAGTCCAATTTTAGATTGTAAGCTCCAATAAGCAGGGCCCTTAGAACCCAATTTCTAACTGTTTTGCTAAATGTATATACTGTAAATACTTTACTGCCAGTAAATATGTACATACTTGTGTTTTTGCTGGCAAAATAAAAGGAAATTGGTTTTGCTTGCTGTTCTCTTTTGTAGCTTACTTTTTAAATTCGTTTTTGGGGGTGGTGGTTTTAGGGAAGTGGATTACCTTCCTTAGGGCCGGTTCCCACTGCTGCGGTGTCTGAGATCATCACGTTTCATTAACAAAATAAAGTGTTAACAACATCTTGTGCAAATATCAGTGCTAACATTCACTAATTACACCTTGTAAATCATTCCATTTCATGAAAAAATAAAGTGCTAGCATGGTCTAGTGCAAATAACAATACTCACATTCACTAATTGCAATTGGTAAGGTGCTAATGTGCTGCTGTGTTACAAGCTATACCAGCTGCTAGCAATAAGTACAAGTAAATCCGACAGGATGGCTGTACCTAAGTTGATCAATCAGTCGATCAACTTGGTACATTCAGCCTGCCCACACATGGTTCAAATCTCAGCCAGTTCCTGCTGAACTGCCCGAGATTTGAACCATCTATGGCTGACCATACCCCCTTACAGATAGCTAAAAAGATAAATGTTGTCAGTGGGAACTTATCTGAGAGGTAGAAATTGCTCAAGGAACCTCTAGCAACCTTTGGAAGAACCCTAGCATTCCATGGAATCCTGTTTTCAAAGCCCTACTCTAACGTGTGTTTAATGAATTCTGGTGCATTGGCAACAGGTGTTAAAGCGGTATTAAACTCCACAAAAAAAAAAAAAAGAAGTGCCCCTACAGTGTTATCCCATAATGTGCTACCTGTCAAAATGAGCCCTCCAGCACTGCTCTGTCCTGGCTCCAGCAGGTTCCGGGTACTTCCATCTTGGTGATGGTAATCCTCCCGGTTTTTGTCTCTTCAGCTGCTTGAATGGCCAAGCTGTGATGACATCCCTCCCGCACATGCATATGGGAGTCACCTCACCACAGCACCCATCAAGTGCTGTAAATGTGGTCTGAGCTGTGCATGTGGCAGGGAGAGGCATTTATGGCCACTGGGGTCTCTTCTGTTATAAAAAAACCCTACCTGTTAGTGTTTTTTTCCTAATTTGAGCTTAATAACCCTTTAGCAAACCTAGGTCAAGGGTTGTTCTTTCTATCCACTCCAAATCCTAAATTAAAAGAAGCGTGGTCAACACATGTCAATAATATATGTCAACACAAAGGAAATGCACAATGATGCATGAAAGGGCGCCTGCCTAATGTTACCTAAAAGAAATAATGCACCTCTATGCAAATGTAATGCAGCCACTACATCTAAGAACTGGTAAGCTGCAATATATTACATTTTCAGTTTTAAGTTTAGATACACTTTGAATATATCCTTGTTTTTTCTTTTTTTCAAATATTTGGGTTTATTAGGACAGAAAGTGAAGGGAAATCTCCCCAGTGAGGTAACAGACAGAAATATCAACCTGCCAGAAATGTTATCTCATTTCCTATGTGCCCAAATAGAAAAAAAAAAAAAAAAAAAAAAAAATATATATATATATATATATATATATAATGTAATTGTCAGGAGTAAGTCATTAATCTGTCATCAAGTGCTGAGAGACAAGCTAGCAATCAGACACCCGTACGCCTGTTTTGACGCACCCTAATTAGATCAAACGCCCCCAATACTCATACCTCTCACCATGTTTTAATAATAAGTAACATACACGTTTGTGTGCTTTTCAGTAACGGTTGCTCATAGTTGGCAGGATCAATATCCAATTTCCCGATAAGTAGAGAAAGACGCTGCAATGGAGGCCAGATGTCTTCATTCATTTGAAATTTGATTTTCTTTTTAATTGGTAATGCAGCAAAATATATAAATCACTCCAGTAGAAGAACGACTTGGAGCGTGCTATCTCTGCAGGAGGGAAAGTCACACGTACACCCATACATTAATGCCTGCACTAGGCTAATGTATAGCACAAGTAAACCTTTCGAAACAAGGGCTTTACATGCATCAAAGTGTGAAGTGTGGCTTATTGGGAAACTTCCTGCAGCGAAAAAGACAAAGTGGTAAGAAAATGACAGATAATAAGGAAAGGGGATTTGTAGCATTATATGGAAGAAGAGACCAAGCAAGCAGCTACACAATTACTAACTGGTAGTTGACTATCTGCAATGAGGATACTTAAAAGAAAAGTATGGTCAAAGCTTTTTTTTTTTTGGTCATACTTCCCTTCTGGCTCACACAAGTGCAGTTACTTTTGCTCTCCTGAGTCAGCTTATAGCAGGCTATTGCATTCAGAGTCACAGTGCGCATCCTTGCTTTGGAAGGCTCCTGACCATATTGTCAGGATCCACCCAGCTGTCTGATTGAAAGCTGGCTCTGGCTTTCAGCACACAGCTGAGAGCTGAAGCCAGATGCACCTGCCTCCAGTGAGCGCTGGAGGGGCAGTGCGGAGAGCAATGACTGTCAGTCATAGCTCTCCACTCCAAGCAGTGAACTGAGCTATCAGTGGTCATGGTATTTCACAGTTCTCGATCTTAAAGCCAACATGGGACAACTGCAACATCACACCGATGCTGCAGCATTTAGGTGATTATGAAGTTGTTTTTTTTGTGCCCCAAATTTCTCCTTTAAGGAGGCCATGTACTGTATATTTACCGATTCTGTCATTCTATGCACCATCCTGGCACCTGAAATAATCTGTTCTCTATTTCACCTTCAAACAGCATTGTTGCTGACTGCACAGCAAGCTCAGTGTGGCGGAAACAATACTTCTTAACCTTTGAAAGTGACGAAGTCAATCCCATCAACTAGCTCGGCAGCATGCACAAGGAGCCTGGGAATGTGGCTCTTTCAGTTGCTTAAAGCTGAACTATGGTCTCCCAGCTTTTTGGGTTGGCACCTGGTGGTCTGTACCTGCTCACTTGACACCATCATCATGTGTAATGGCCTTGTAATATTGTGTTTTTTTTTCTTAGTTTAATTTCTTCTCCTGGACACTCTGAACAGCACAGAGAATGAACGAGAAAGGGAGTTTTACATCTGCATGGCTGCTAAGTGGATCTATGGAGTCGTGGGCCACCTGCATTCCCTGCATAATACGTTCCCCGGATGCCTGGGCCATTTTATCTGAGGATAGCTTGCCTGTAATTGTACCTTGTGATCCTGCTAATAAATATTAAATATTTATATAAATAATATTATATTTATTTTAATTAAAAATTCATATATAATGAAATAAAACTTAATTAAAATAACATTTTACTGTCATGAATCCACAGCAAACATTCATGTCTTATCTATTGCCTAACTTGCTGCATGTGTCAAGCTAAAGGCCCCCCCATATGCTTTTGTAGGCCCTCCTCAGCTGGGCTCCACCCCAGGCCCTAATTGGGAACAGAATATAACTCCTGGCAGTGCAAGCCTGCATTGCTGATCAACGTTTGTCCGGGTATTTGGCTTCATGTGTGGTAGTTTCAATTGTTTGCACTGAGTCTTATGCCGTGTACCAATCTTTGGCTTGTCTGACTATCCCTGCCTGCCTGATACCCCGATCTTCAGCTTGTTCTCTGTTTCTCCTGTCTGCTTGTGGCCCTACTCTTTGCTATTCCCTCTGACTATTCTTTGCTGTTTCTGCTCTGCTCCTTCCTCTCTTCCACCTGTAGCAAGTCAAGCGTAAGCTAAGGGACCCCAGGGGCCACGATCTGGATCCAGCTGCAGCCAAATCCATCCTCACCACCAGAGGCACTGGTGAACACCCAATGGCTCTTAGACTCAATGCCCTGGGGAAACCCATGCACTAGCTCCCTGTGTTTCAGTGTCAGTGCTCCAGGGGGCCCTCTTCCTGTATCAGCCAGAACTTATTAGTCAGCCATATGTACACGACCTTAGTGGTGCGCTTCACAACCCTCGGTGCTATTTGCACTCCAGTGGCGCGCACCTGTCACCTGACCCCAGGTGTTGTGACATTTACATTTAATAGTTATTATATTGATTTTAATTACAATATTTATTATATTATGTGTTAACTATTGTGCACAAATGATTAAATATTATCCTGTTAGTAAATATATCCTGCATAAGGATGGACTTTCCCTACCCCTGAGGAAGGGGGCATGGTTGTGTTCCCCAAAAAGCATTGTTTTTTTTCTGGTCTGCAACAATTTTATTAATAAAAACCTTGGACTCTTGGATATTTGTTTATTGCTCTCATTGGACTGTATTTAATTGTCTATTTGTCAGTAAGAATGTTTACATATGCTTTGTTTGATTATCAGTTGTTGCCTCTTTGGTTGAGCTTTTTAACCACTGCATCTGCTCTATAATGTATTATTAGCTGGTACTATTTCTTAAATAAAAAATGCAAAAAAAAAGTAAATAACATGTTGCAGCACTACATTATAAATTCATCTGCACTCACAGTTTTCTCTTAGTCCCCCGGAAAAGTCCCTGTTGAGCATGCCAGTGAAGTCCACCTAATGCAGCTTCCTTTGATGGTGTGGCTCCTAAATTCCAGTGTTAAGTTTGTCGACTAAAATATTTTCATTGACTAAATTAACACTATTTTAGTCAACTAAAATACGGCTAAAACTAAAACGGCATTTTAGTCATAAAACTAAAACTAAACAGAAAATTTACATTAAAATTAACACTACTCTGCTGGCCATTTCTACATCAGCAACACAATTGCATCAGAGCCTGTAATAATAGCACATTAAAGTGTGTCTGTAATGCATGTTCAAACCTTAATACCATCAATAATAACATATTATTCGATTTTTACTCCAGCAGTATATAGTTAGTTTGGAAATTATAGAAAATGTTTAACCACTTAAGGACCAGAAGGATTTCCTACTTTAGGACCAGAGCCCTTTTTGCGATTCGGCGCTGCGTCGCTTTAACTGACAATTGCGCGGTCGTGCGACGTTGTACCCAAACAAAATTTGTGTCTTTTTTTTCCCACAAACAGAGCTTTCTTTTGGTGGTATTTGATCATCACTGCGTCATTTCTGATCGCCGCTATAAACAAAAGAAGAGCGACAATTTTGCAAAAAAATCCAAATTTCTTACTTTTTGCTAAAATACAAATCCAAAAAAAAAATATAAAAAAATTTTTTTTTCACCGTTTTTGGGACCATTGGCATTTATACAGCGATCAGTGCTATAAAAATGCACTGATTACTGTGTAAATGCCATTGGCAGTGAAGGGGTTAACCTGCAGGGGGCGCTCTAAGGGTTAACTGTGTTCCCTGGGCGTGTTCTTACTGTATGGGGGCTGCCCTAGCTGGGGAAGGGGAGTGATCACAGCTTCCGTGTAGAGGAAGGCTGTGATCACAGCACTTCCCCCTCTCACAGAACGGAGGTCCGTGTTTACTTACACGGACCTCCGTCCTTTCACTCTGGGGGGGGCATCACGGGTAGCCGGCGGTGATCGAGGCCGCCACACCCGCTCCCTGGCCCTCCCCGAACACAGTGAGCGTGCGGGCGCGCCTCCGGCGGCGCGCGCGCGCTCACAGTGCGCGATCTCGCAGCCGCCGTCAGATGACGGCGATTTGCGATATCGCACCACTTTGTCGCCGTCAAACTGCGGTTGGCGGTCGGCAAGTGGTTAAATAATGCATTACAAATTAACTAAACCCATTCGATTTTAGTTGACAAAAATGTACTGGAGATTTTAGTCGAATAAAATATGACTAAAACAATTCAGATGACTAAAATACGACTACAACTAAAATGGCATTTTAGTCAAAAGACTATGAATAAAACTGAATCGAAATTTGCTGCCATAATTAACACTGCTAAATTCAAATCAGAGTTGCCACTTCCATGTAGGCTGTGCCTACCTGCACTACAATGGGATAAAATTGTTGTACGGAGTGTGGTTATTAGCATTGTCACTAGTGATTCATAAGCCTGTAGCTTGTCAATCATCACCTGGCCACACCTGGACCTGCCCACTGCTTTCTGGATTGACAGCACTGCCTCTTTTACTAAAACCCTCCCACTGTGAGCTGCAGTGTCTGGGAGGGGAAGCATGTGAGACACAAATGGAGCAGGTTTTAGACTGTTATACAAGAGCCTTAAGTAATAAGTTAATATAAAACATGTACTTTTAGACTTGCAAGCCCCAGTAGGTACCTTGAGGATGTCCAAGCATATAGTATGAGATGGGGCCTCTTCATTATAAACAGGTGTCCATGCCAAGTTGGCTGAAAGATCTAAATTGGGTAAAAAACTTTGCTTGTGCCATGGGATTTACTGCCTACTTTATTTTCTGTGTCTATATCCAAGAACCTTTTGCTCGCACAGCAGAACTTTATAGAAATTAATCTCTAGTAGGCTGCTGTTGAGATAGTATCCTTCAACATATTTACATTACTATTCTTCATGTTTATTGTTCTGCAAATTTCTTTGGTAAAGGTCATAGATTTTGAGTACATATTGAGCACTGTTATTTGCTTCACAATATTACAGCTACATGCAGCTGATATTTGAAATTGTGACAGTCTTAACTATTGCTTGCAATGATTGGAATGTGTGGGAATTAAATGTACACTTCAGGCACATTTAAAGCTTGGGTTATTTACAAGGAACACAGCCTACCTGCTCAACACTGTGATTTTTATATCCAAGTACTGCTGTTATTTAACAGACCACCCCATTGTCTTTTGTTGGCTATCTGATGATCTGAAAACCTCTGCTTTTAATGCAGAAGAAATATTCCCAAACAGACCGACTTGCAGGCTCCTTACAGTCCTTTGAAGCTGAACTCCAGGTTAAGCTTCACCGCTCCTGTGTGTGTATGTTTAGAAAGGGAAGCGCCATCTAGTGGGCAGTTTATTAAAAAATGTTATAACATTAAAGTGGGGCTCCACCCAAAAAAGGAAGCTCCATTTGTTCATACCCCTCCCCTCCACTGCCACATTTGGCACTTTTTTGGGGGGAGGGGGGAGTGGGTACCTGGTTTTGACAGGTACCCACTCCCACTACCTGGTAAGATCGCTGCCCGGAGATTTACGTCATGTCCGACCCTTCCTCCTCCCCCCCGCTGCCTTCTGGGACCTGTGTGTGTCCCAGAAGATGGCGAGACCATTCAGAAAGTGCAGAGGGAAACCGGCTGTGAAGCATTAAGGCTTTACTGCCAGTTTCCCTTACTTGCAATGCCGACACCTGCATCCGAAGCTGATGCACAAATCAGGATCGTGGGATCCCTGGACAGGTAAGTGTCCTTAAAAATAAAAGTTAGGGGGCGTGGCCAGCTGCTGACCAAGATGGACGTGTGATCCCCCAGCTCTCCTCAGCACAAGACTCCATAGCAACACTAGCACACGCCAGCACAGGGGTATCACCCAAAAAAACGTCCCTGCATGTCCACGTCGTTACACCCAGCATACCTGGAAAGCTTGGGACAGATCGGAACAGTGCCGCAGACACAAGAACACCCGACATTAAGGCGGCATTTGCCGATCCCACGGCTTCCCTCACGGACATCCACCTCCCTGGAGCGAAGGTGAGACACCTACACTCACCACAAGGCTTCCTTCTCTGCCCTCCATCAGCCGCGCAGCATATCTCAGGTGCCAGCTCCGCCCGTAGAGAGGAACACCCGACACCGGCATCACCTCACAGGGGAAGCGGCCGTCATCTTGCAGCCTCTCCACAGCCACTCGCCGCACAGGGCCACCACCGCTGCTCTCCCCGATCCGAACTGGTGACACATCCAGCTCACTCAGACGCGGTGCCTACCGCATCACAGAGAGGCGGCACCCGTCACACGGACATCCATCCACCGCTCCGCTCTCTGTACAGGCCTGCCCGCCATCTTGGTACACCTCACGGGGCCCTCTCGTACTTCATTCATCCCCTCCAGCCTCACTCCTGCGGATCAATCCGTAGCAGTGCATCTGTAACAGAGGGGGGGGTCAGAGGGGGGATCAGACCAGAGCTCTCCTACAGAGCCTGTCCAAACTATAGGGGGGGCAAGATCTGAGTCACCTCAGCTGCATCTCACCTACCACCTCATAGAGCACTCACAATACCCTCTGGTACTGTCTTAGGGCTCACACCATCAAAGTAAAGCAAATCGCAGCACTATACCCTGCTGCAGCTTCCACAGACAGACTCTCACTTTATAAACTACAAAGCTGTCTACACAGCCTCATAGCCTCTTGCGCCAACCTGACATAACCGATCATAAACTCAAACCCCATAAAGGTGACGCAGGTGAAGACCCTCCACCGTATCACGGCTGCAGCTGACGGACAGTTTGCAGGGGCCCCCACGATCCAGACCCTAAACGCGGCACACCTGTCATACAAGCTGGGCTTATCTCCTCACTCCGTTGGAAACAGCACCCACGATACCACGGTGCAGTGGCATGCCCAAATCCTGTCCCCGGAAGAAGGACATAAACAAACCGATCACGGACTTCTTTACCACTGAACTTATGATGCAGTCCTCCAAGGGACCTACCCCAGTGACACATTCAGTGCTGACACTGCCCGCCGCTGATCAGCCAGCACCTGTTATCCCACCAGAAGAGATGGATAGCACTGAGCACTGTGCTCAACCTCTTCCGGCATCTCCCTCTGACAGAAGCAAAAGGGCAGCCCAGTCCCCTGCTCCCTCACCCTCCAAAGTCCCTCTCTACAAAAA
>BLSH010176472.1:1539141-1583281 GCA_018402905.1 Glandirana rugosa
GACCATAAATTTACAATGGAGCTACAATCTCGACTGGAAACAATGTCAGTTTGACTTCCTAGGGTCGTAGGACGTATGAATTTTGTATGGAGATTAACGGTAATACAAAGTACTTTAGGGACGGATAGGATACGAATTGACACATTTACAAGATTAAAACTCTGACTGTAGATTACTCTACCGAAAATAACAAGACAATAATTTTTCGTTAAGGGTCGTGTTAACTTTCTTTACTCACTCGATGATAATTGTGATGGGTCTCTTGTGACGTTGACGCGATTTGAGTTTGCATATACCTGTCATCCCAGCTGCAGGAATCAAATGATCCTTGCTGCTGGCATTTGCTGTATGCATATACAATAATCTCCTGTACAAAGGTAAACAGTGATTTTTTTTTAGAGTTTAGCGCAGTTGCAGTGTTCTCTGGGTAGTGTTAATAGTAGCTCACTCATTTCTTTCAATTGTGCTGGGAATTGCTTTTTAATAACAGAACAATAAAAGCCATCTCATTAGATGTCAGTCTCAAAATTAGAACATTTACACAGTTAAGCATAGGATAGGCAGGGATTTCATGAAACATAATGGCAATTAGAGGTATGTTTTAAGTATGCAGGATGCTGGGATCCTTCAGTTTGACTGTAACAAAGGTCAGCTCTAACATCGAGGTAACATTTAAATACCAGTGTAAGAAGGCTTTGATCGAAGCAGCAATTAACTATCAAATGCTATTTATGGGAAGTTTAAGCCTTACCCAATAAATCAGACTTTCTCAACCTTGTTTACTTGGGGGAAACCGTTGAAATAATATTCAAGGACCTTTTGCTAAAATTCAGCAGGGGTCAGTGAGAAGAATGCCCCTTACATTGGAGGTCACTGGGAATTGTGTCCCTTACACTGGTGGTCAGTGGGAGGTATCCTCCTTACATTGCCGGGCACTGAGAACAGTGCACCTTACATTGATTATCAGTGAGAAGTATACTCCTTACATTGGTGGTCAGTGAGAAGTATACTCCTTACATTGGTGGTCAGTGAGAAGTATACTCCTTACTTTGGTGGTCAGTGGGAAGAATGCCCCTTACATTGGTGGTCAGTAAGAAGTATACTCCATACTTTGGTGGTCATTGAGAAGTGTGTACCTTACATTGATTATCAGTGTGAAGTATACTCCTTATATTGGTGGTCAGTGAGAAGTATACTCCTTACATTGGTGGTCAGTGTGAAGTATACTCCTTACTTTGGTGGTCATTGAGAAGAGTGTACCTTACATTGATTATCTGTGTGAAGTATACTCCTTATATTGGTGGTCAGTGAGAAGTATACTCCTTACTTTGGTGGTCAGTGGGAAGAATGCCCCTTACATTGGTCATCAGTAAGAAGTATACTCCCTACTTTGGTGGTCATTGAGAAGAGTGTACCTTACATTGATTATCAGTGAGAAGTATACTCCTTACTTTGGTGGTCAGTTGGAAGAATGCCCCTTAGATTGGTGGTCAGTAAGAAGTATACTCCTTACTTTGGTGTTCATTGAGAAGAGTGTACCTTACATTGATTATCAGTGTGAAGTATACTCCTTACATTGGTGGTCAGTGAGAAGTATACTCCTTACTTTGGTGGTCAGTGGGAAGAATGCCCTTTACATTAATGATCAGTAGGAATAATGCCCCTCACATTGATGGCCAGTGGGAGGAGTGCTCCTTACATAGGATGTCAGTGGAAAATATGCCCCTTGCATTTGTGGTCAGTGGAAAGAATGTCCCCTCACATTGGTGGTCAGTTGGAAGAATACTTCTTTCATTGGTGGTCAGTGAGAAGAATGTGCCCCTTACATTAGTGATCAGGGGGGATTTACTGGAACCGATCCCCTTTCCTCCAGCAGCAACTGAAAGCAGGCTTCTCCCCCTCTTCCTACTGCTGCCATTTAGCTGCTGCTGGAGGAAAGTTCTAGAAAATTGTGCTCCCGCTGCCCCTCCTATCCCCTTCCTTCTCCTGCCCTGTGTGCTCCTCCCCCTCCCACCCCCATCACTGCCAGCTTCCCCTCCTCTCCCACTGGCTGCTGTGGGGATCTTTAGGATGAAGTGGTCGATAAATATGACCAATCACTCACTGTGTTCATTTATAACTTACTATGCTTAAATTTGTGAATGAATGGGAAACTCTGCACAGAGCTATTCCTATGCATTGATTCTTTGCAACTGAAGCTGCAGAGAGGGATATTGAAGACTGTGTCCTCAGGTTCCTTTATCTGTCTCAAAGGTGAAACGTCAGAGGTCTGTTTAGACCCCTGCAAATTCACCAAAGCCCCCCAACAGGGCTGCTAAAAATTGTAAAAAATAAAATTGTAAATAATAACAAAAAATAAAGTAATAAAATAACGACTGACACCATCCACTGCCCTACTGACACCACCCCGGATCACTGACACCATGTATTACTCTATTGACTCCATCCTCTCCCCTATTGACACCAATCTCTGCCCTACTGACACCAACGACTGCTCTACTGACTCCCTTCTCTGACCTACTAACATTGTCCATTGCTCTACTGACTGACACCAACCTCTGCCCTACTGAAACCAACCTCTGCCCTACTGTCACCATCTATTGCTCTACTGACTCCATCCTCTGCCCTACTGACATCGTCCACTGCTCTACTGGCCGACACCATCCACTGCCCCACTGACACCAACCTCTGCCCTACTGACACCATCTACTTCTCTACTGACTCCATCCTCTGTTCTACTGAAACCATTCACTGCTCTACTGATTCACACCATCCACTGCCTTACTGAAACAAACCTTAGCCCTACTGACACTTTCACTGTTTTACTGACACCATCCACTGATCTACTAACACCGTCCATTGCCCTATTGACTCGTCCACTATTCTACTGATAATGTCCAATGCTCTACTGACACTTTGCACTGCCCAACTGACAGCATCCACTGCCCTATGTACACTGTCCACACACAGCCCACTGCCCTACTGGCACTGTCCACTGCTCTATTGACTGACACTGTCCAGTTTTAAGGTAGGCTGAGTTTATATTTTTACAGTGACATTTGTTTTATTATATTTTTCTAAATGTTCCTTACTATTTATTTGTGTCTTGCTATTTAAATCCTTAAAAAGGGCACCGTACCCCAGTGATCTTTGAACTCTTTCATGTTGTTGAGGTAGATCTCCACCTCTCAGGTTGCCCACCTCTGGTCTGGAGGAGCCCTGAGGTACCACAGAACGTTGATTGAGAATAGCTGTATTAAATAATACTGCCCTAGGACTAATATGGTGTACATAAGTATGGAAATAACGTCTTCCATCAGAGTCTTCTCACACGGGTGTTTTACTCTGTGTCATATTTATTCTTAAACAGTGTCTGTGCTACCAAATCATCTTTACTACATGATCATTGCATTGACCGTTAATAAGGAGTCCCAACACAAGAATACTACTAAAAGTAAATCCATATATATTGTCTATATAATGTGTCTGATGATATGTTGGCTCTTTATACTGCAATGGTTTATACTACGGATTCAACTGCATTAAATGAATTTACTTGAAGTGTTCCCCATACACCGCTAGAGGGCTCAGATTTCTTTTTCCATAGAGAGATACAGGCACGTTCCTATACTGGATGCAAGAATCAGGGTTAGGCTGCTTTAGTGTAGACTACGGAGACAAAGAAATCCATAGCTTTGTGTCAGCCTGGAACAATGTAAGGGAAGGTGGCGTATTCACCCTCGGAGGTCACCGAGCTTAGAAGTGAAGAGAAGGCGTAGGACATGACTGCAATATCAAGGAACGTTGGGATGTGCTGTGTTCAGGAGAGGAACATTTAAGCCATGTTAGGACTCTGGGGAAATCTGGGCACACAATGGTGTTTATAGCATACACCTTTCATCTTCTAATACTTCTAAACTCTTCTCTCCTGAAATAATCACACTGTCCTATGGAATGTCCAATCTGCACCGAATACACCAATACAACTGTGCAATGACTTATTATCTACAAGAGGATCTCTGCCATTCTGAGTGTGTGAACACCTATTGTATTCATACTCACAAAATGGGATCATTACACCTATGTCACCGATCCTCTGTGACTGCACTTACTGATAGAGAACAGAAAAATAAAATGTGCCTATATCTAAATACATACACGTCTATATACTGACACCGGAATACATACACGTCTATATACTGACACCGGAATACATACACGTCTATATACTGACACCGGAATACATACACGTCTATATACTGACACCGGAATACATACATGTCTATATACTGACACCGGAATACATACACGTCTATATACTGACACCGGAATACATACACATCTATATACTGACACCGGAATACATACACGTCTATATACTGACACCGGAATACATACACGTCTATATACTGACACCGGAATACATACACGTCTATATACTGACACCGGAATACATACACGTCTATATAGTGACACCGGAATACTTACACGTCTATATACTGACACCGGAATACATACACGTCTATATACTGACACCGGAATACTTACACGTCTATATACTGACACCGGAATAAATACAGTGCTATGTACCGACATGGGAATACATACAGTGCTATGTAACGACATTGAAATACATATACGTCTATGTACTGACACCGGAATACATACAGTGCTATGTACCGACACTGGAATACATGCAGCGCTAGGTACTAACACTGGAATACATACACGTCTACATACTGACACGGGAATACATACAGTGCTATGTACCGACACTGGAATACATGCAGCGCTAGGTACTAACACTGGAATACATACAGTGCTAGGTGCTAACACTGGAATACATACACGTCTACATACTGACACGGGAATACATACAGTGCTATGTACCGACACTGGAATACATGCAGTGCTAGGTACTAACACTGGAATACATACAGTGCTAGGTACTAACACTGGAATACATACACGTCTACATACTGACACCGGAATACATACAGTGCTATGTACCGACACTGGAATACATACACGTCTATGTACTGACACTGGAATACATAGTGCTATGTACCGACACCGGAATACATACACTGCTATGTACCGACACCGGAATACATACACTGCTATGTACCGACACCGGAATACATACAGTGCTATGTACCGACACCGGAATACATACACTGCTATGTACCGACACCGGAATACATACAGTGCTATGTAACAAAACCGGAATACATACACGTCTATGTACTGACACTGGAATACATACAGTGCTATGTACTGACACTGGAATACATACAGTGCCATGTACTGACATCGGAATACACACACGTCTATGTACTAACACCGGAATAAATACAGTGCTATGTACCGACATGGGAATACATACAGTGCTATGTAACGACATTGAAATACATATACGTCTATGTACTGACACCGGAATACATACAGTGCTATGTACTGACACCGGAATACATGCAGTGCTATGCACTGACACCGGAATACATACACGTCTATGTAACGACACTGGAATACATACACGTCTACGTACTGGCACCAGAATACATACAGTGCTAGGTACTAACACTGGAATACATACAGTGCTAGGTACCAACACTGGAATACATACACGTCTACATACTGACACCGGAATACATACAGTGCTATGCACTGACACCGGAATACATACAGTGCTATGTACCGACACTGGAATACATACACGTCTATGTACTGACACCGGAATACATACAATGCTATGTACTGACATTGGAAAACATACACGTCTATGTACTGACCCTGGAATACATACACGTCTATGTACTGACCCTGGAATACATACACGTCTATGTACCAACACCGGAATACATACACGTCTATGTACTGATACCGGAATACATAGAAGTCAATGTACCAATAACGGAATACATACACGTCTATGTACTGACACCAGAATACATACAGTGCTATGTACTGACACCGGAATATATACACTGCTATGTACCGACATCGGAATACATACACATCTATGTACTGACACCGGAATACATACAGTTCTATGTACCGACACTGGAATACATACATGTCTATGTACTGACACTGGAATACATACAGTTCTATGTACCGACACTGGAATACATACACATCTATGTACTGACACTGGAATACATACAGTTCTATGTACCGACACTGGAATACATACATGTCTATGTACCGACACTGGAATACATACATGTCTATGTACCGACACCGGAATACATACAGTGCTATGTATCGACACTTGAATACCTACAGTGCTATGTACTGTCACCGGAATACATCCAGTGCTATCTACCGACATCAGAATACATACACGTCTATGTACTGACACCAGAATACATACAGTGCTATGTACCGATGCTGGAATACATACAGTGCTATGTACCGGCACTGGAATACATACACGTCTATGTACTGACACCAGAATATATACAGTGCTATGTACTGACATCGGAATACATACAGTGCTATGTACTGACACCGGAATACATACACTGCTATGTACTGACACCGGAATACATACAGTGCTATGTACGAACATTGGAATACATATAGTGCTATGTACTGACACTGGAATACATACACTGCTACGTACTGACACCAGAATACATACAGTGCTATGTACTGACACCGGAATACATACAGTGCTATGTACGAACATTGGAATACATATAGTGCTATGTACTGACACTGGAATTCATACACTGCTACGTACTGACACCGGAATACATACAGTGCTATGTACTGACACCGGAATACATACAGTGCTATGTACTGACACTGGAATACATACACGTCTATGTACTGACACCGGAATACATACAGTGCTATGTACTGACACCGGAATACATACAAGACTATATACTGAGACCGGAATACATACACTGCTATGTACTGAGACCGGAATACATACACGTCTATGTACTGAGACTGGAATACATACACGTCTATGTACTGGCACCGGAATACATACAGTGCTATGTACGGACACTGGAATACATACACGTCTATGTACTGACACTGGAATACATACAGTGCTATGTACTGACACCGGAATACATACAAGTCTATATACTGACACCGGAATACATACACTGCTATGTACTGACATCGGAATACATACAAGTCTATATACTGACACCGGAATACATACAGTGCTATGTACTGACACTGGAATACATACAGTGCTATATACTGACACCGGAATACATACAGTGCTATGTACTGACACCGGAATACATACAGTGCTATGTACTGACACCGGAATACATACAGTGCTATGTACTGACACCGGAATACATACACGTCTATGTACTGACACTGGAATACATACACTACTACGTACTGACACCAGAATACATACAGTGCTATGTACTGACACCGGAATACATACAGTGCTATGTACTGACACCGGAATACATACAGTGCTATGTGCCAACATTGGAATACATACAGTGCTATGTACTGACACCAGAATACATACAGTGCTATGTACTGACACTGGAATACATACACTGCTACGTACTGTACCGGAATACATACAGTGCTATATACTGACACCGGAATACATACAGTGCTATGTACTGACACTGGAATACATACAGTGCTATGTACCGACATTGGAATACATACAGTGCTATGTACTGACACCGGAATACATACAGTGCTATGTACTGACACCGGAATACATACAGTGCTATGTAATGACACCGGAATACATACAGTGCTATATACTGACACCGGAATACATACAGTGCTATGTACTGACACCGGAATACATACAGTGCTATGTACCGACATTGGAATACATACAGTGCTATGTACTGACACCGGAATACATACAGTGTTATGTACTGACACTGGAATACATATACTGCTACGTACTGACACCGGAATACATACAGTGCTATATACTGACACCGGAATACATACACTGCTATGTACTGACACCGGAATACATACAGTGCTATGTACTGACACCGGAATACATACACGTCTATATGCTGACAACGGAATACATACACGTCTATGTACTGACATCGGAATACATACATGTCTATGTACAGACATCGGGATACATACACGTCTATGTACTGGCCCCGGAATACATACAGTGCTATGTACTGACACCGGAATACATACACGTCTATGTGTTGACATTGGAATACATACACGTCTATGTACAGACATCGGGATACATACATGTCTATGTACTGACACCGGAATACATACAGTGCTATGTACCGACACTGGAATACATACACGTCTATGTACTGACACTGGAATACATACAGTGCTATGTACTGACATCGGAATACATACAAGTCTATATACTGACACCGGAATACATACAGTGCTATGTACTGACATCGGAATACATACAAGTCTATATACAGACACCGGAATACATACACGTCTATGTACTGACACCGGAATACATACAGTGCTATGTACTGACACCGGAATACATGCAGTGCTATGTACTGGCATCGGAATACATACAGTGCTATGTACTGACATCGGAATACATACAAGTCTATATACTGATACCGGAATACATGCAGTGCTATGTACGGACACTGGAATACATACACGTCTATGTACTGACACCGGAATACATGCAGTGCTATGTACTGACACCGGAATACATACAGTGCTATGTACAGACACTGGAATACATACAGTGCTATCTACTGACACCAGAATACATACAATGCTATGTAATGACAATGGAATACATACACTGCTATGTACTGATAACAAGATACATATAGTATCTCACAAAAGTCAGTACACCCCTCACATTTTTATAAATGTTTTATTATATCTTTTCATGTGACAACACTGAAGAAATTACACTTTGCTACAATGTAAAGTAGTGAGTGTACAGCTTTGCTGTCCCCTCAAAATAACTCAACACACAGCCATTAATATCTAAACCACTGGCACCAAAAGTGAGTACACCCCTCAGTGGAAATTTCCAAATTGGGCCCAAAGTGTGAATTTTTTGTGTGGCCACCATTATTTTCCAGCACTGCCTTAACTCTCGGCGTGGAGTTCACCAGAGCTTCATAGATTACCACTGAAGTCCTCTTCCACTCCTCCATGACGACATCACGGAGCTGGTGGATGTTAGAGACCTTGCGCTCCTCCACCTTCCGTTTGAGAATGTCCCACAGATGCTCAATAGGGTTTAGGTCTGGAGACATGGTTAGCCAGTCCATCACCTTTACCCTCAGCTTCCTTAGCAAGGCAATGGTTGTCTTGGAGGTGTGTTTGGGGTCGTTGCCGGCAGCACTCATGCAGCCCCAGACCATGACACTCCCACCACCATGCTTGACTGTAGGCAAGACACACTTGTCTTTGTACTCCTCACCTGGTTGCCACCACACATGCTTGACACCAATCTCAACCAAATAAGTTTATCTTGGTCTCATCAGACCACAGGGCATGGTTCCAGTAATCCATGTCCTTAGTCTGCTTGTTTTCAGCAAACGTTTTGCGGGCTTTCTTGTGCATCATCTTTAGAAAAGGCTTTCTTTTGGGAAGACAGCCATGTAGACCAATTTGATGCAGTGTGCGGCGTATGGTCTGAGCACTGACAGGCTGACCCCGCCCACCCCTTCAACCTCTGCAGCAATGTTGGCAGCACTCACACCTGAGACCTTGTAACATTAATGAGCTACGTGACACCGGGGAAGGAAAATGGCTAATTGTGCCCAATTTGGACATTTTCATTTAGAGGTGTAGTCACTTTTGTTGCCAGCGGTTTAGACATTAATGGCTGTGTGTTGAGTTATTTTGAGGGGACAGCAAATTTACACGGTTATACAAGCTGTACACTCACTACTTTACATTGTAGCAAAGTGTAATTTCTTCAGTGTTGTCACATGAAAAGATAGAATAAAATATTTACAAAATTGAGAGGGGTGTACTGACTTTTGTGAGATACTGTACACTGCTATGTTCTGACACCACCATACATACAATGCTATATGCTAACATTAAGATACACACATTGCTGAGTATCAATACCTAGATACATAAAATTCTGTGTACTAACATCTGGGGCAACTCACTGCTGCATACTAACACCTTATACATACTCTGGTATATGCTGACATCTCAGTACTAACTGTAAACACATTGCACAGCACTATCTGGGTACACATTTCACAGCACTATCTGGGTACACATTGCACAGTACTATCTGTTTACACATTGCACAGTACTACCTGGGTACACATTGCACAGTAATATCTGGGTACACATTGCACAGTACTACCTGGGTACACATTGCACAGTACTACCTGGGTACACATTGCACAGTACTATCTGTGTACACATTGCACAGTACTATCTGGGTACACATTGCACAGTAATATCTGTGTACACATTGCACAGTACTATCTGGGTACACATTGCACAGTACTACCTGGGTACACATTGCGCAGTACTACCTGGGTACACATTGCACAGTACTATCTGGGTACACATTGCACAGTACTACCTGGGTACACATTGCACAGTACTATCTGGGTACCCATTGCACAGTAATATCTGTGTACACATTGCACAGTAATATCTGTGTACACATTGCACAGTAATATCTGGGTACACATTGCACAGTACTATCTGTGTACACATTGCACAGTACTATCTGGGTACCCATTGCATAGTAATATCTGTGTACACATTGCACAGTACTATCTGGGTACACATTGCACAGTACTATCTGGGTACCCATTGCACAGTACTATCTGTGTACACATTGCACAGTACTATCTGGGTACACATTGCACAGTAATATCTGGGTACACATTGCACAGTGCTATCTGGGTACACATTGCACAGTACTATCTGTGTACACATTGCACAGTACTATCTGGGTACACATTGCACAGTACTACCTGGGTACACATTGCACAGTAATATCTGTGTACACATTAGACAGTACTATCTGGGTACACATTGCACAGTACTACCTGGGTACACATTGCACAGTACTACCTGGGTACCCATTGCACAGTAATATCTGTGTACACATTGCGCAGTACTATCTGGGTACACATTGCACAGTACTATCTGGGTACCCATTGCACAGTAATATCTGTGTACACATTGCACAGTAATATCTGTGTACACATTGCACAGTAATATCTGGGTACACATTGCACAGTACTATCTGTGTACACATTGCACAGTACTATCTGGGTACCCATTGCATAGTAATATCTGTGTACACATTGCACAGTACTATCTGGGTACACATTGCACAGTACTATCTGGGTACCCATTGCACAGTACTATCTGTGTACACATTGCACAGTACTATCTGGGTACACATTGCACAGTACTATCTGGGTACACATTGCACAGTAATATCTGGGTACCCATTGCATAGTAATATCTGTGTACACATTGCACAGTCCTATCTGGGTACCCATTGCACAGCACTATCTGTGTACACATTGCACAGTAATATCTGTGTACACATTGCATAGTAATATCTGGGTACACATTGCACAGTCCTATCTGGGTACCCATTGCACAGCACTATCTGTGTACACATTGCACAGTAATATCTGGGTACCCATTGCACAGTACTATCTGTGTACACATTGCACAGTACTATCTGTGTACACATTGCACAGTAATATCTGGGTACCCATTGCATAGTAATATCTGGGTACACATTGCACAGTCCTATCTGGGTACCCATTGCACAGCACTATCTGTGTACACATTGCACAGTACTATCTGTGTACACATTGCACAGTAATATCTGGGTACCCATTGCATAGTAATATCTGTGTACACATTGCACAGTACTATCTGTGTACACATTGCACAGTAATATCTGGGTACCCATTGCATAGTAATATCTGGGTACACATTGCACAGTCCTATCTGGGTACCCATTGCACAGCACTATCTGTGTACACATTGCACAGTACTATCTGTGTACACATTGCACAGTACTATCTGGGTACCCATTGCACAGTACTATCTGTGTACACATTGCACAGTACTATCTGTGTACACATTGCACAGTAATATCTGGGTACCCATTGCATAGTAATATCTGGGTACACATTGCACAGTCCTATCTGGGTACCCATTGCACAGCACTATCTGTGTACACATTGCACAGTACTATCTGTGTACACATTGCACAGTAATATCTGGGTACCCATTGCATAGTAATATCTGGGTACACATTGCACAGTCCTATCTGGGTACCCATTGCACAGCACTATCTGTGTACACATTGCACAGTAATATCTGTGTACACATTGCACAGTCCTATCTGGGTACACATTGCACACCAAGCCTTTTGCATGGACCCTATACACAGTATTTTACTAGCACAACTTATACATAGGATTACATGATTTGCTTCCGACATTATTTAAGAATAATTATTAGAGTGGAGAACAGTCTAGGATTCTATAGCACAACCTCATTGACTAGGATCCTACTGGGGAATGAAAGGGGCCAGGGCACAGAGATGGGGCTGAAGGTCACATGGAGATTAGTATGACTATTAAAATAAGGGCTACACTGTGGGGAGTTCAGTGCCAGTCACCTGATAGGAATCCCACTAAACAGTACAGCATGACCCTGATCACTTATTAAGAATGCATAATAAAAGATACACCGGGAATCCGGGGGTCTGACAGGTCAGGTGACAAACCAAAAAAGCATACTTGTGATTTTTAATGAAGAGTAAATGGCACAGGTTGTCCGCTGAGAGGTATGAATAATGGAATTGTAAAGAAGTATATGTTACCTTTAGCTACCAATCAGATCACATGCACTATATTGCCAAAAGTATTGGGACACCTGCCTTTACACGCACATGAACTTTAATGGTATCCCAGTCTTAGTCTGTAGAGTTCAATATTGAGTTGACCCACCCTTTGCAGCTATAACAGCTTCAACTCTTCTGGGAAGGCTGTCCACAAGGTTTAGGAGTGCCTATAGGAATGTTTGACCGTTCTTCCAGAAGTGCATTTGTGAGGTCAGGCACTGATGTTGGATGAGAAGGCCTGGCTCAGAGTCTCCACTCTAATTTATCCCAAAGCTGTTCTATCAGGTTGAGTTCAGGACCCTGTGCAGACCAGTCAAGTTCCTTTACCCTAAACCCGCTGATCCTCACTATATTGCCAAAAGTATTGGGCCACCCCTCCAAATCATTTGTTGGAGGGGAGATTATGGTGTGAGGTTGTTTTTTAAGGGGTTGGGCTTGGCCCCTTAGTTCCAGTGAAGAGAACTGTTAAGGTGTCGGCATAACAAGACATTTGGGACAATTTCATGCTCCCAACTTTGTGGGAACAGTTTGGGGATGGCCCCTTCCTGTTCCAGCATGACTGGGCACCAGTGCACAAAGAAAGGTCCATAAAGAGAAGGATGAGC
Organism: Glandirana rugosa; assembly: GCA_018402905.1. Taxonomy (NCBI): domain Eukaryota; kingdom Metazoa; phylum Chordata; class Amphibia; order Anura; family Ranidae; genus Glandirana; species Glandirana rugosa. The sequence continues at coordinate 1,552,594 of BLSH010176472.1, forward strand.
GAGTTTGGGGTAGAGGAACTTGACTGGCCTGCACAGAGTCCTGTTCTCAATCTGATAGAACACCTTTGGGATGATTTAGAGTGGAGACCTCCTTCTTCTAACCACAGGAGCGCTGTGTCATTTTTTTATTCCCACTAACCACCAAGCCTGAGGCATCATCTACTCCCACTGGCCACAGTCCAGTCCACCTAAAGTCTGAAAGACAGTAAACTGGCCCTTTGTTTAGAAAGTTTGGAGACCCCAGCTTTATATGATTTCCCACTGAAGGCCGAAAAAGATAATATGAAGTTATTCAGCTTCCTAATTAACTATAGTGTGTGTTTGTGATTGTATGACTGTGGTAGAACCATTAATGTTAAAGTGGAAGTAAACTCATCCATTTTACAGTTTCAAAAAACAGTTACATTTCCGGCACTTGCCGTAAATGGAACACTCCCATTGGTCGTGCTCTCAACCAAACTGTCAAACCATCCAATGGCTGGTATCATAACTGATCACATGTGCAGCATCATGGCAGTTGAAGATTAAACAGAGGCCAAGATGGCAGCTCCCTTGGCTGAAAACGATAGAAGGGTTTACTTCCACTTTAACCACTTCAGCCCCGGAAGGATTTCTCACTTTAGGACCAGAGCACTTTTTGCGATTCGGCACTGCGTCGTTTTAACTGACAATTGCGCGGTTGTGCGACGTTGTACCCAAACGAAATATGTGTCCTTTTTTTCCCCAAAAATAGAGCTTCCCTTTGGTGGTATTTGATCACCTCTGCGTCATTTCTGATCACCGATATAAACAAAAAAAAAGAGTGTCAATTTTGAAAAAAAAAATAATATTTCTTACTTTTTGCTATAATACATATCCAAAAAAATTATAAAAAAAAACAATTTTTTTCATTGGTTTTGCTCGATTTATATTCTTCCTCATATTTTTGGTAAAAAAAAAAAACGCAATTGGCGTATATTGATAGGTTTGCGCAAAAGTTGCAGCATTTATGAATGATGAGAATTAATTTATAGGGTTTTTATTTATTTTTTCATTTTTTACTAGTAATGGCAGCGATCTGTGATTTTTATCGGGACTGCGATATTGGGGTGGACATGTCGGACCATTTTGACACCTTTTTGGGGCCAATGACATGAATACAGCCATCAGTGCTATGAAAATTCACTGATTATTCATTATTATTATTATTATACAGATTTTATATAGCACCAACAGTTTGCGCAGCGCTTTACAATAAAGAAGGGACACAGCACAATTACAATACACTTAAATACAGAAGGAATAGGAGGACCCTGCCTGTGGAGCTAAAGGGAGGGGGAGGTGGTACAAAAGGTAATGGCTGCAGGGGATGATCTGATAGAGGTGACTCAAGCACAGGTCTTAGGTGGAGGTGGGGTAGGCTTCCCTGAATAAGTGAGTTTTCAAGGATCCCCTAAAGGCGGACAGGGTGGGGGCTGACCGGACATTCTGGGGCAGAGAGTTCCAGAGGATGGGAGAGGATGGGAGAGGCAGTGACATTATGTCACTGGCAGGAAAGGGGTTCACCTGTAGGGGGTGCTCTAAGGGGTTAACTGTGTTCCCTGTGTGTGTTCTAACTGTATGGGGGCTGGGCTGGCTGGGGGAGGGGAGTGATCGCAGCTCCCATACACAGGGAGCCTACGATCACATTCCTTCACTCTTTCAGAACGGAGATCCGTGTGTTTACATATCTGGACCTCCGTGCTGTCACTGCGGGGGAGTCATTGCGGGTAGCCAGTGGACATCAAGTCTGCCCTACCCACTCCCCTGGAACACAGGTGATGACACTTCGCAATATCGAACCACTTTGCCGCAGTCAATTCACGGTGGGCGGTCGGCAAGTGGTTAATGGTCTATGTGTTCAGTAAAACATTGTGGTATATGCTGGAACTGTATAAATCATATAAAACTGCCTTAATATGTCAGCATTGGGTGAATGTAGACATGGCATACAGTTTTAACCCACAGTAGAATTAATGAGATAATACTAGGGCTCTGTATCTGCTTTTTCTCTGCTCGTTAGTACACTGTCTTTAGTGAACACGGATATAAAGGTGTCACTAGTTACTAGGCAACATCCCATACTACTGTGCCAGTCAACGATCATTGGAATAATATACATTTGCCAAGGGTTTCCTGCTTTGGCAGATCAGTGCTGATTGTCAGTCCTCATGGGGCTTTGCCAAAAACGGGAGTGACTGTACAAATGGAAGTAGATGTGAACAAAGGGCACTTTATATCAGGAGTAGGGATGGAAGGCTTCCTAGATAAAAGAAGGCATGGCTGCTGATATTTGGAATTGCTTACATGTCTTTTATACTGCAAAAGGGTAAAATCAAGTGTTCATGAGTTGGAAGTGCTCATTATCATCCAGGTCTCCACGTGAGTTGGTGCAAGCATTCATTCTTCCATAGAAAAGAGTATATCTTAAAGCAGAACTAAACCCTCCCTTCCTTTTTAGCTGAAAGCAGCACTATCTTAGACTCTAGATCTGCAGCTGTCACGGTGCTGCATATGTGATCCGTTATCAGACCAGCCATTTGAGGGCTTGAAAGTTCAGTTAAAAGCTGACATATAAGCACACTTGGCAAATGGGACAGTTATCGCTAGAGGAAGGCTGTGAATGTATCTGCTTTGGGAAAGCCTGTTAAACCAGTAAGTTTAGTTCCACTATATGGAAAAAATTAAAAAATGACGGACAGGCAGGATTTTTAATGTAGAAGAGACATTCTATGGCAAGGTTTCTCAACCAAGGTTCCATGAAACCCTTGGGTTCCTGCAGAGGTTGCTAAGGGTTCCTTGAGCAATAAGCTCAAGGTTAGATAAGTTCCCAGTGACACCATTGATCTTTTTAGCTATCTGTAAGAGGGTAATTCTTCCCAATGACCACAAGTGTAAGGAGCATTCTTCCCACTGATCATCACTTTATGTATCATTAGTAGAGTTGAGCGAACCCGTACTGTAAAGTTTGGGTCCGTACCAAACTTTGCGGTGTCCGTGACCCGGACCCGAACCCGGACATTTGAAAAAAGTTCAAGTTCGGGTTCTGGGTTCAGGTATTTGATCACGCATGTTGAATAGCTGCAGGGCAGCCAATCAACAAGCGTTTCACTGGTTTGCCCTTAGAAGCAATCACAGCCATGTCTACTAATGGCATGGCTGTGATTGGCCAGTGCATCATGTGACCCAGCCTCTTTATAAGCTGGAGTCACTTAGTGCTGTATGTCACATGCTCTCAGGCTAGTGTAGGGAGAGGATGCTGCCGGTGCTGTGAGGGACAGATTGCAGATATAATAACATCTCATCCTGCATTACAGAACGATCTGATTCTGGACTAGGTAGAGATTACTACTACTACTGCTTTTAGGGACAGATTGCAGATCTAATAACATCTCATCCTGCATTACAGAACAATCTGACTGGACTAGGTAGAGTCTACTGCTTAGAGGGACAGATTATTGTTCTAAAATCATCTTCTAGTTCTATAGGGTCAGGTTCCTGCTGTTGCTGTAAGGGACAGATTATTGTTCTAAAATCATTTAACTTCCTTTTGCAGCCCTCTAGCACGTTCCAGGACTTTTTTACAGTAATTTTTTGTGCCGAAAAGTTCGGGTCCCCATTGACTTCAATGGGGTTCGGGGTAAAGTTCGGGTCAAGTTCAGTACCGAACCCAGACTTTTTCCCGAAGTTCAGCCGAACCCACCGAACCCGAACATCCAGGTGTTCGCTCAACTGTAATCATTAGTTGCAGATATAGTAACTTTTAGCAGGGGTTCCCTGAGACCAGCAAGTTATTTCATGGGTTCCTCCATGTTGAAGGGGTGTCCCTTTGTCCCGAAAATGCCTTACCGATCGGGGAAGTCTGATAACTCAAATGTAAGCAAAAGGCTTACCTCAGCCGGCTGATTATCAGAAATTCCCGGATCGTCTCAAGCTCCTCGTTTTGGATTCTCAGGGTCACCTGTAAATACCCCTCCTAGCAAAGCTCGCCACCTGACTTGGAATTTTATAGATAGGCAACTCCTATCCTCATATTGATTAGTGGTTCCAAATTAATAACAACTACTGAAGTAGGGAACAGACACAAAAGATACACTCAGCATCTTTCCAAATAGCTGTTCTGCTTTATTATGAAGCAATTGAAGGTTTTATACACATGATTACGTAGGGATCACATTAATATTACAATTGTACTTGTATGGTAACAAGGGGCGTAACATAGGCAGGCTAATTCTAATCAGGACTCGAAAGAATGCAAACATTATTAGTGCCGTGTGCACAGTGGGTGCAGTGTGCAATACATACAAAATAGAATACAATTATATACAGAACTTACAAATTTCCTTTACAGCTTGCACATGATTGGATGATGGAAGTCAGCAGAGCATTTGCTCATTTACTAAGCTCTGGTGCAACTGTCTTTATGCCTTTAGGAAATCAACCCCTATATCTCTTCTGCATCAATATTACTTACCTGCCTCTCTGCCCTTGTACAGTAAGATGCTCACACGCAGCTCACTGTACAAGTTTGGCAAAACCAATCTGACTGAATTCCCGCGAATGCATCATCCCAGCAATTGATACCCAGAAGCTGCCCACCCGGAGATGTCAGTGGCCAGTGGGGAGCTACGGGACAACACATCAATGGACTGAAGGTTAGTATTGTTCTACTTTAAATACCCTATCTGCATTAATATTGTTGGGTGAAGATGACAGCGGATACAGGAATTACTGTCTATATTTTATATATATATAGCATATATACTAATATACACTCACAGGCCACTTTATTAGGTACACCTGTTCAATTGCTTGGTAACACAAATTGCTAATCACATGGCAGCAACTCAATGCATTTAGCCATCTAGATGTGATGAAAACAACTTGCTGAAGTTCAAACTGAGCATCAGAATGGGGAAGAAAGGGGATTTAAGTGACTTTGAATATGGCATGGTTGTTGGTGCAAACGGACTGGTCTGAGTATTTCCAAAAATGCTGATCTACTGGGATTTTTACATACAACCATCTCTAGGGCTTACAGAGAGGTGTCCCTCCTGTCAGCTAAGAACAGGAAACTGAGGCTACAATTCGCACAGGCTCACCAAGATTGGAAAAATGTTGTCTGGTCTGATGAGTTTCAATTTCAGCTGTGACATTCAGATGGTAGGGTCAGAATTAGGCGTAAACAACACGAAAGCATGGATCCATCCAGGCCGGGAGCACCATGGATGTGCAGCCAACAAATCTGCAGCAACTGCATGATGCTATCATGTCACTATGGACCAAAATCTATGGTGGGGAATGTTTCCAACACCTTGTGTAATCTGTGCCACAAAGAATTAATACAGTTCTGAAAGCTAAAGGTGGTCCAACCTCATAATTAAAGGTGTACCGTATAAAGTGGCTGGAAAGTGTATATATATATATTATATTGACCTTAATATACAGTATAAGCTCAATATAAGGTGATACAAACCTTAAGCACTTTGGCATTAAAGAAAAATTCCAGCCATGGCTATATTATACATACTGTAGTTATACTAGGCCAGCTTGGACCAGTGTAACCATGCATATACCATACCTGGATAATGCCCCTGGGAGCTGGAAACCACTGCTACACCAGTGATCTCTACTAACATCCTGGTCCCGCGCCAAGTGGCTGCACTCCTGCTTACTGCTTGCTGCTCGGCATGGCATTCAGAGAATGCTTTGCATTTTCTGAAAGAATGCAAAGTGTACTTTGATTGTATGAGGTAGAGAGGTGGGGCAGTGATGACACGCTCACCACCTTGTCCAATCTTAGAATGCTTTGAATTCATTCAGAAAATGCAAAGCATTCTCTGAATGGTGCCTGTGCTGAGCAGCCAACCCTTTATGTTCACAATGCTTTAGGTCAGCTGCTCTGCGTGGCAAGTGGAGATTATTGGAGTAGCGGTGTCTACTTCAGTGATGTCCAGCTTCCAGGGGCATAGGCCAAGTATGGTCTGTACATATATAAAGCAGTAGTGAAGCGCAATCCTATATACAACTCATAAAAGAGTAACTTTAAAAACTAAATAGTGCCACCTAGCGATCAAAGGTGAATAAAAAACCATATGGTGAACGTGAATACATGTATTATCTATGACATATACATATCAATAAAACATTAATATGAAATAAAGGTGCAACACAAAAAGTCCATATATTGACCCATTAAAGTGCATTCAGTGATAAGAGCAGTCCTGCTTGACAGGGATATGAAACGCCTCTGACAGCAGCAATCCAAGTGTAAATCCTGAATTCAAACAATAAAGTGCTTCCAAACGTGCAGACACTCGCCACCACCCGGTGTCACTAAGCGCTCACCTCAGGGAGCGACCCCACCTGGGTCAAGTCGCACAGTCCCCACTGGGGTATAATCCTCCTCCGCAGGTAGATCTCAGCAATGATGTAGGTGCATATAAACAGAGAAAGGGTCTAACATAGCGCTGAATCGTTTAAATTAAAATGCTTTTATTAAAACAACAGTAGATACACTCACATGTTCCTGTGTACAAACACCGGCACACTCGGGTACTGCATTCCATATATAAAACAGTCTGATACTGTGCATCTGATTTGCCCATGGCTGCTGAAGATGCAGGGACAGCAATGCCTGAACGTCACCTAGGCTCCTCACCGATGCGTTTCGTCACTGGGTCATGTGACTTTATCAAGGGGTGTGTGTAAGGTGACGTCCCAATCATTTTATAATGAGTGCGGCCGCCAGTGTGATGCCGCTCCCGCCATTACTAGTAAGGGTGAGTACACCAAACCGTCATTATGAATCGCTTAAGTATGAACCGAACTGAGGTAAAGATGATGGTAAACAAAGGTTCCTATGAAGCTGCATGAGCTGCATGAAAAAAAGGGGAGGTATATGTACCATGCCCATAGTTATGAAACCTCCATTACCATAGCCGGAGAGGGCAAGTGCGCCGTCATTCCAGCAAGGCACGCCTGATCTGAATGGGGCGGGGCTACGCCCCCACACTTAGGATGTGAATACAAGACAGCAGCCGTACGTAATCCACGGAGGCGTCCTGATGCCATGGAGAAAAGGATCGCAATAGCAAAAAATAGTCCCGTCCTATACCATAGATGAAATGAGACAAAAAAATAAATAAATAATGAAATATAGAAATATATATACTTTAAAACAAGACCCATAGGAATGTGGAAAACGTGAAAAAATGTGCAATAAAAAACCATTGATAAAAGCGCGGAATACCCAAATGAATGAATACAACAAAACCGACACGAATTCCTGCCAGAAGCCGCGGGGGATAAAATACATAGAGCAAAATAAAAACAAGTCAATATATGGACTTTTTGTGTTGCACCTTTATTTCATATTAATGTTTTATTGATATGTATATGCCATAGATAATACATGTATTCACGTTCACCATATGGTTTTTTATTCACCTTTGATCACTAGGTGGCACTATTTAGTTTTTAAAGTTACCCTTTTATGAGTTGTATATAGGATTGCGCTTCACTACTGCTTTATATATATTTCAATGATATAGTGGGGTTACTCTCTCCAGTGAAAGCAGCAGCCTTTTATTCATTATTTAATATTAGTTGGTAGCGCGGTATTATCATGTAATTACATATAATATATATAATATAAAATAATTGTTCCGCAAATATAGTCGAAGAACTATGAGTGGCAGAGAAAACAGGAATGGATAGATTATTAGGGGGGTTGCTTTTAGTCCCTAGTGTACTTACATGTATGTTATGTATATATGTGTACATGTATCCTGTGTGTGTTTTATAGATAGGTTTATTTTTTTGTTCTACTGTAACATTTTTACACTTATTATATTACTGAAGTTGCAGATATGCCCCCGCTCCCATTAGACAGCCTTACGCTAATATCAAACTGGTGATTCCACCAATGGTGATTCCTTGCTAGCGACAGAAGCGCAGAAGTACATCACTGCTTTAACTAATGTATGTAAGTTCCACAAAGGACGGAACATTAAGGAATCTTTTAAAAATACAATATAAACCCCGCGCTTAGGTTTTGACATTAGAGTTGCACGTGTAGCTGCCTGCACAAATGGTTAACCCAATAGGCATGATTGGGGAATCTTTATAACTAAGAAAGGAAGCAACACCCAATTGGTACAGCCAGTGAAGGAACAATGCCATATGTACGAGTGGACTTTTGCAATTCTGTCGTTGATGATTTCTTGCAAGTGACAGAATTGCTAGTGTGACATTGTCCTTATGGCTCCATATGGAACCCAGCTGTTGTTTAGATGATCATACTACCATGGTCAAGGACCGAGTGTGCATCAGCATGGGTAGGTGGGTCAAAACTCCTGATCTAAATATTTGTTCCAGGTTAGTTTTTCTGGCAGTACCAAACCAGTGCATCTGCATCCAAACCAGGAAACCATGGTGGGCCAGGAAAGGTCCAACATGGTAGTATATATAAGTTTACATACCCTGGCAGAATTTGTGATTTCTTGCCCATTTTTCAGAGAATATGAATGATAACACAAAAACATTTATTTTACTCATGGTTAGTGTTTGGCTTAAGACATTTATTATCAACTGTGTTTACTCTTTTTAAATCATAATGACAACAGAAGCTACCCAAATGACCCTGATCAAAAGTTTATATACCCTGGTGATTTTGGCCTGATAACATGCATACAAGTTGACACAAAGGGGTTTGAATAGCTATTAAAGGTAACCATCCTCACCTGTGATCTGTTTGCTTGTAATTAGTGTGTGTGTGTGTGTGTATAAAAGGTCAATGAGTTTCTGGATTTCTGACAGACCCTTGCATCTTTCATCCAGTGCTGCACTGATGCTTCTGGATTCTGAGTCATGGGGAAAGCAAAAGAATTGTCAAAGGATCTGTGGGAAAAGGTAGCTGAACTGCATAAAACAGGAAAGGGGTATAAAAAGTTATCCAAGGAATTGAGAATGCCAATCAGCAGTGTTCAAACTCTAATCAAGAAGTGGAAAATGAGGGGTTCTGTTTAAACCAAAACAAGGTCAGGTAGACCAACTAAAATTTCAGCCACAACTGCCAGGAAAATTGCACGGGATGCAAAGAAAAACCCACAAGTAACTTCAGGTGAAATACAGGACCACGTGGTGTGGCTGTTTCAAGATGCCCAATAAGGAGGCATTTGAAGAAAGATGGGCTACATGGTCGATTCGCCAGAAGAAAGCCATTACTACGCAAATGCAACAAAGTATCCCGCTTACAATACGCCAAACAGCACAGAGACAAACCTCAAACCTTCTGGCACAAAGTCATTTAGAGTGATGAGACCAAAATTGAGCTTTTTGGCTACAACCATAAACGCTATATTTGGAGAGGAGTCAACAAGGCCTGTGAAAAACGGAGGATCGCTGATGTTTTGGGGATGTGTGAGCTACAAAGGCACAGGAAATTTGGTCACAATTGATGGCAAGATGAATGCAGTATGTTATCAAAAAATACTGGAGGAACTTTTGCATTCATCAGCCAGGTAGCTGCGCATGGGACTTACGTGGACATTCCAACATGATGATGATCGAAAACACAAGGCCAAGTCATCCTGTCATTGGTTACAGCTGAATAAAGTGAAGGTTCTGGAGTGGCCATCTCAGTCTCCTGACCTCAATATCATTGAGCCACTCTGGGGAGATCTCAAATGTGCAGTTCATGCAAGACAGCCCAGGAATTTCCAGGAACTGGAGGCTTTTTGCTAAGAGGAATGGGTAGCTTTACCATCTGAGAAGATAACGAGCCTCATCCACAAATACCACAAAACACTTCAAGCTGTCATTGCTGTTAAAGGGGGCAATACACGGTATTAACAACTGGGTAGTTTCTGTTGTCATTATGATTTAAAAAGAGTAAACACAGTTGATTGATAAGAAATGGCTTCAGCCAAACACTTATCATGAGTGAAAGAAATGTTTTTGTGTTATCATTCATAGTCTATGAAAAATGGCCAAGAAATCATAAATTCTGCCAGGGTATGTAAACTTATGAGCACAACTGTGTGTGTGTATATATATATATATATATATATATATATATATATATATATATATATATAAACTCTATATATCTGAGCACAGTTTCTTTTAAATACGTCCACCTATGTTCATATATGTCTATAATTACCATATCTGACATGTTCACATCTCCAAAGATATACAACAATTCACTAAGCAAACAGGTTTTCCTGTTGTGAATTACGATAATGAATCTAAGCATAAATGGAGATCAAATAGCCACAGAGTGTAGGGATTTGCAGCGCTATAGCATACCGACAGTTTTGACAAGCATTATTTACGCACTTTCATAATCCCCTTTTCTAATACATTTATGTTGTAGATCACAGGAGGGAAAAACTAAAGCAGGATTTCAGAGGGTTAATCACATAGCCTGCAAAGCCATCAGAATTTGATTAAAAATCCTGAAGAAATAGGCAGGCAGAGTGGAAGAGCTAAGGGGGCGCTTGCTGAGTTTTAACAAGATATAAAATCAAAATTTTCTTTTCTTGGCCCAGAAACGATGTGTTTTCGCTAGCATAATACAGGTATAAAGGGAGCGCAGATCTTTGCAGAGCTGGCCCTGAGCTGTAATGAATCTTTATTCACTCGGCAAAGAATATAAAAAAAAAAAGTTTGTTTTATATTACAAAAGAACCATGATTTTTACTATGGGTACATGATTTGTAGACAAAGAATTTTACAACATCCAGGCATAGAAGAGGTACATCAATGAACCATATCTCGATGTGTCATATAAGGTACACCAGTCTCAAAAATGAAACCTTTCCTTTTCATCTAAAAACAAAGTCATAGATGATACCTGGATTGTTATACATTTTATGTATGAACATTCTTTATTTTATTTTAAAAGTTCCTTAGGCAAGTCTTAAAGGATAAGTGAACCTTTTAAGAACACCTCCGTATAAAACGTATTTGGCTGCTGTTGAAATATGTATATATAAAACTATATTACTTTCTTAGGATTTTTAACTCTTACAAACCAGCTTGGTCCTGCACATTTATTGTAGAAGCCTGACTTGGGCAAGAACACACCTCCTGTCTGCTGATTGGACAGTGAATGAGAAGCAGCACACTGATTAGTCTTGCTACTGCTCACTTTGCTGCCTACTGCTGTCAGTGTGTTTATTTTCAACAATCGCTCATTGCAGCAGAGCCGGAATAAAGCAGCAATATAACACAAACCTACTGTATTATGGTAACTGTATGGAGTTAGTACCTGTAATAGTATTCAGTAGATGAATTCTTATTTTATCTTACATGCCTTCATTTATATGTTCTCTACATTTCCATGCAGACCAAGCTGTACAGCAGAAGTAAAAGTTATTGGGTTGTGACAAACCAGTGCCAAGGGTTCTTACAATAGTAAGTTATGACTCATGGGGTTTAAAACCTTTTGTTATTCCATTTTTGCTGTAATTGCTTTGAATATTAGCTAGAACTGGGTTTTTCTTGTGTTCTTAAAGTGGAGGTTCACCCTAATACTAAAATCTCTATATATACTGGCATCAACAATCTATGACTAACCTATCTAGCCCTGTAAAGAAGAAATTGCTATACATAAGTTTTCTGAAACTGTTCCAGTTGTTCCAGGAGAAGTTCTGCAGAATAGACAGCCGACAGCGTCTGGGAAGTGCCTAGAAAGTGACATCACCTATAGAGTTTCTATGGGCCTACACAGAAAAGCCACCAGTGACAGCTCAGCATGGGACCGGACCGGAGCGGCTACAGAAAAGGTATGTATAGCGATTTCTTCTTTACAGGGCTAGATAGGTTAGTCTTAGATTGTGGATACCTGTGATTTACAGATTTTAGTATTAGAGTGAACTTCTACCACTTCCGGACTGCCCACCACACATTTACTGCGGCAGGGCAGCCCGGTTGCCAGAAACAACCTACCTGTACGGTTGTTTCCTCTTCGGGGTCTGGGGCGAGCATGTGCGCCACCAGCGACCCGTTCCCGCTGTGATTGGACACAGCGGGAGCCAATCATCAGGTCCGGTGGCCGCGATGGCTGCCGGGACCCACTGATTGTTCACTAGAGAGGCAGAACAGCGGTTTGCCTATGTTAAAAAGGCAGACCGCCATTCTGTCAGAGAGGAAGAGAGAGATCTTGTGTTCCTGCTAATCAGGAACACAAGATCTCTCTCTTCCTCCAGTTAAACCATCCCCCACACAGTTAGAAATCACTCCCTAGGAGCACACTCAACCCTTTGATCACCCCCGATGTTAACCCCTTCCCTGGCAGTCTCATTTATACAGTGACAGTGCATTTTTTAGCTCTGTTCACTGTAATAATGTCACTGGCCCCAAAAAGTGATACAAAGACCCCTTTCACACTGGATCGTTTTTCAGGCGCTGCGGTGCTAAAAATAGCGCCTGTACAGCACCTGAAACCCCCCCCCCCCCTTATTCTCCCCAGTGTGAAAGCCAGAGTGCTTTCACACTGGGGCAGTGAGCTTGCAGGACGAGAAAAAAAGTCCTGCAAGTAGCATCTTTGGGGCGGTGCGGTGAGCAATCCTCCACCACCCCTCCATTGAAATCAATGTACGGTGCTCCCGAAGCGGCTGAACATCACTTCGAGAGCGGCAGCACTTTTAACCCCTTGTTAACCCCTTCTTGGGGGTTAAAAATGCCTCTGAAACTAGCTCCTTTTAACATGCTTATCACTAACATGTTGTATATATGTAACATATATACTCTTTAGTTTTGTGTAAGCATTACTCAGCTGTGGCTGGAAAAGCTCGGCATCTGTAACACAATGGGGAAAGTCTCCTTGCATCACTAGTAGGAACTCAAGGAGAAAAGCTGCACCCAGACCCAAGAGATCCTATCTCAATATAATTTGTGTGCATGGCACAGGAAAGTACACAGACAGTAATGGGAGGTCAGGACGCAGAATGCTTTTTGCTCTCATTCTATCTATCAAACAGAGCAAGACTGCTTAGAACATATGGCATAGAGAGGATTCACTGTGTGTCAAAAGTAGAGCAACGCTGGAGCAAGCAACTCAGATAGGGTGAAAAATGTATAAATCCATTCTAAAGGCCATTGACAGCTTCGGTGGTGAACATTTCTGCCTAAAAAAATCATCAAAACCTAAAAAACAACAAACAAAAAATGATAATACATTTTAATGGAATGGTAGATAGATGGATAGGTAGATAGATAGATAGATAGATAGATAGATAGATAGATAGATAGATAGATAGATAGATAGATAGATAGATAGATAAATCTTGCACAGAGATATTGCAGGAAAATGGGTATACCAGGAGAATGTGCAGGCTACCATTGCCTGGGTGTTCTGCTGATTCAATAACGTTGATCATTTCTAAATCAGTGACTTTTGGACAAGCATTGAGATTTAATGTCACTGTGAAATTAATTAGCACATGCTTGTTCTGAGTTTGGTTCATGTCAGTTGCTCAGAAAGCACTGAAGTCAATGACAACCAAACCAACTTAGAAGAGCTTTCAGTCATGTCCCAGCATGAAACTTGTCAGCTTTCCAACCGCATCAACTACGGCATTACCTAAAAGTAGAGTTGAGCTCTGATATGCTTGTACCTTCTCACATTTTGAATATGTTTTTGGCTTTCTTATTTAATAAAACTTGGTGGGTGTAAGGTATAAGGCATGTGCGCCCTATTGTGTTTTTTTACAGTGTTGTCTGAAGTTTCCCCGCTTGAGGAGGCACCATCGGTTGGGGCACTATGCACACACCTTCGAATGTAGGACAGAGTGAGCACCGAAGTGTTATTACATTCTTGTGGACAAACCAAAAATCAACCTGAGTGGGGGGCTCCTCTTCACCGCTTGACCCTTGCAGCAATTCAGGAACCCATTAGTGAACATAGGTTAGTGGACATCAAATCTCCTAATTCTGTCTCCACCCATCTGTACATCCTGAGAGATCTGCAGAAGCTGGCTGTTTGAGCTGGCCCCCAAAAAGTCTCTGGCCACCACAGTTTTTGTAGCTATTTTTTTATATTTATAATGTTTGTTTGTTTCTTATTGTCAACCCCAAAATATATAAAATAATAACCATTCAAGATCTTTGAACAATTCACAGTACGCCTGGAGTCTTGCTTGAGTTTGGAAAGGTTTATTGAATGAAACGCCTCGTTTTTGTTTGCACTTACCATGAATATGTTCAGTTAAATGAAAGGACATGTTTTACACATTAACCAGCAGAAAAGGATTTTGTTTTGTGCAGCAGACACTAGAAATAGCTATAATAGGATGTACTATACAATAGCTTTGTAAATGAAATAGTTCTGTATTGTATACTCTTATGTAAGTGATCAAGAAGGGGTCCGTATTGTATACTGGCATGTTCCCCAACATGAATATAAATTGTGTTATAGCTTGGCCTCTAGAAAACAATGTGTTTTACTCAAAGAACACATTAGTACTATGAAAATATAAATATATTATGTGCTACAACAAACAAGAAGGTTGTTTTGTAGGCTAGGCAAACTGAAATAGGCGTAAATCACATAATAGCAATCGTAAAGGTAAATTAGTCATATATGGGAATAGGTGTTCAGTAGGTGAAGCAAAAATTGGGATTTGAATTTAAAAGCTAAATTTGCCTTTTAAATAAAACTGACTACAAGTGGGCTTTCTAAGTATGTTAAAAAGCACAATGCAGTTTGAAAAAATTTGGCTTAATTTAAATGCCATGCCTGTACGGCAGGAATGACACCCCGAACGCCTGGCCAAAAAACTGCCATTGAAAGCGATCACCGCCTGCCTGCCTCATCCAAAACTTATGCATTGCTCTTTCAGGGGGAGGGAGAGATCACACAGCGCATGCACAAATTTTGAAGGGGATAGAGCACTGACTCCTGTGATATTGGGGATGAGCGTTCAGCTTATGGTGTGCCCTAACTTCTAGGAAGATTGAGGCTGATCACTTGCCATGGGAGTTTTTTGACCAGCCTGTGTGGATGCTGCTCATGGCCTACAGGCATGGCATTTACATGTGTTTCTAAATTGCCCAGTGTTTTTTTTTTTTATTTAAAAGTTGAACTTTAAATTGCCAACCAAAAAAAATTCCTCTGGCACCTTGAGGTTAGAAATGGGTCTTTATCAGCCCTCTTCTACTTATTTTAAAAGTAACACAACTGACATAAACCTGTGCACCTCCAGAAACCACCATCTCCCTTCTAGTAGAGCTTATAAACTGGTCAGAGGCCAGGGAGGCAGATAGAGTGAAATATTGTTAAGCAGATCAAGAATGCTGCTTTTTTATTCCACCTTTGGATTTACATAATTAAACTGTCATATAATCGAAGACATATTAGCATTGCAAGGTCTGTATTTCACACCAATAACATTCAGTGCTATAGAACAGCCTCCAGGAAAGGCAACTCACTGTAGACTAGGAGCTACAGAAGGGCCTGTAGGCTATGCAAGCAGGTGTCACTGACCTATATATGATAAAAATGAATTCATCAATCTAGGTTATATGTCCCTTAAATGGCTTAAATGTAGTCTGTTTGCAGTATTATTAAAGCATAAAGCTAAAAAAAAAAAGCATGAAATGTTTCCAGCATGAAGTACGAAGGCAGTGTGCCAAGGAGCATATTGGATCTTCAACATTTCGAACAGTAAAAGCTGAATACTTAAGATTTGTTTAGGAAAAGAAATCAAGCATTTAAAGTTATAAACACTCTCATCTTGGCAGACGTTTGGGAAAAAATTTTCATAAAGCAACGCTTATTATGTTCAGATATTAACACAGTGAAAGGCTATAACATCGAATATACTAGGCAGCTGTTAAGTGTTTGCAGATGGAAGGCGCAAGCCAAGCATGGCTTTCTTTTTTTAATATATATATATATGTATATATATGATTTGGCTTATAGTGTTGTACTTACCTTTACACATTTGAAGTAGGTGTGTGCAGCAATTTTGACATGTTCAGTTGTTTTTTGTTTTTTTTACTGTAGTCTATGTAGAGAGTAGATCTATGGTCTGCTACCCACCCAGAGGGATTGATTTGCTAAAGACAAATAGATTGTTCACTTTGCAAGGAAATGTGCTCTTTGCAAGGGAATTTGCCCCAGAGTTTAAAGTGTTACTAAACCCAGAAGCCAGCATTCACTATATCTGGTCTCCCACAGTACACATAACATAGAAAAGAACACAGAACATGGAAATGCAATTATTTTAGAAAATATAAACTGATGAATACATTTTTTCATCAGCAATATATAGTAGCTTTGTGCATGGCCAAACACTGGTTAAAGCTTGTAGGAGGAGCTTTCATTCTCCTCTGACTGCCCTATGAGGCTGCACGACCCTCTGTCTGGACAGTGCTGATTGGCCCTGTGCTGATCACATGCACCCTCCCAAAAAAAAACCCCAAAAAACATGTCTACTCCTTTTGTCAACTGGACACATATGGGGTTGATTTACTAAAGGTAAATAGGCTGGTCACCTTGCAAGGAATATTTGATTTTCCAATAGAATTTTCCCTTAGCTTAGTGAGTGAGATGAAGATCAGGTGCACTTCATTGGACATTCTTTGCAAAGTAAATTTTCACCACCTTCATCAGGGTAAGTGAAAATTCCCTTGCAAAGTGAACAGCCTATTTCCTTAAAAGATTCAACCACTGTGAGTGACACAGAATAAATAGGAAGCATTTAATCTAATCCTACAGGGTTCTACACTTGCTTGCATGCCATATATTTTCCTCTGAGACTTCTTTCCATAAGAATATGAGAATCTGTGGCACTGTACATCTATCTACTGTATCGTTTGTGAACTACAATGTGTATATATATATATATATATATATATATATATATATATATATATATATATACACAAAGTATAATATCAAAAATAATAATATCATTTCTTTTTTACTATGGTTTTGTGGCAATGAAAAAAATATCACTATGCACATATTACTAAAAAAAAAAGAAAACAGACAAGCCCAATTTCTGCTATAACCATGAAGGATTCCTGCTATTATTGACACCAACATAAAATTCCGGTTCCCTAATTGTGTTCATCTTTCTATGCCCACAGATAGTTTGGAAAAACAAGTATTTCATTTTTCTATCGTACGTAGATGCAGCTTTGTACAATAGCGAGGAAACTCTTCTATCCAGTAAGACTGCTTCACATTAATTATAAGGGTAGCCCTGCAAGTGTACAGTGTTTTTAACAGAGTGTCTTTCAGATCTGCTCATTAGAACCTCTTAAAAAAAAGCTTAAAATAAACAACAATGGAAATATAGCGTGAATTTTTCAAAACTGAAAATTAATGTTGCAGAAATAATAAGACTTATAGACTGCTGCACCATTAATAGTCAGTAAATACAGTGGGGAATTGATCATAGTCTGGAGACAGGAATGTGTCTACATACAATTAAATCCAGCAAGAATCACATTGTCTTTCCCTGTAGGGCAGTTACTCATAAGTGCGTGTTGTCATTCTGGTTGCGGCCGTCAAAAGCAGACTGTTCTTTCCTCACGCGGATTCCACCACGCTTGTCGCAGCAGAGGACATATTTTTATACAGTCTTGAAGAAGTCACAACATCTAGTTTTAACCACTTAAGGACCGGAAGGATTTCCAGCTTTAGGACCGGAGCCCTTTTTGCGATTCGGCGCTGCATCGCTTTAACTGAAAATTGTGCGGTCGTGCGATGTTGTACCCAAACGAAATTTGCGTCCTTTTTTTTCCCACAAATAGAGCTTTCTTTTGGTGGTATTTGATCACCGCTGCGTCATTTCTGATGGCCGCTATAAACAAAAGAAGAGCGACAATTTTGCAAAAAAAAAACAAATTTCTTACTTTTTGCTAAAATACAAATCCAAAAAAAAAATATAAAAAAACATTTTTTTTCACAGTTTTTGGCCGATTTATATTCTTCATCATATTTGCGATAAAAAAAATCGCAATCAACGTTTATTGATTGGTTTGCGCAAAAGTGGTCGCGTTTACGGATGATGAGAATTCATTTTTGGGGTTTTTTTTTTTTTTACTAATAATGGCGGCGATCTGCGATTTTTAGCGGTACTGCGATATTTCAGCGGACATGTCGGACCATTTTGACACTTTTTTGGGACCATTGGCATTTATACAGCGATCAGTGCTATAAAAATGCACTGATTACTGTGTAAATGCCATTGGCAGTGAAGGGGTTAACCTGCAGGGGGCGCTCTAAGGGTTAACTATGTTCCCTGGGCGTGTTCTAACTGTGTGAGGACTGCACTATCTGGGGAAGGGAAGTGGTCACAGTCTTCACGTACAGGAAGGCTGTGATCACAGCCCTTCCCCCTTACACGAACCTCCGTTCCTACACTCCGGGGGGGCCATCGCGGGTAGCCGGCGGCAATCGAAGCCGCCGCACCCGCTCCCTGGCCCTCCCCGGACACAGTGAGCGCGTGGGTGCGCCTCCGGCGGCATGCGCGCGCTCACTGTGCGCGATCTGGCAGCCGCCGTCATATGACGTCGATTTGCCTTACAGCGCCACTTTGCCGCCGTCAATTGCCGATTGACGGTCGGCAAGTGGTTAAAGAAGAAGTATGTACTGCTTTCTAAGGTTATAGGGTAATAAGGAAATTAAACTGTAAAGAAGTATAGAATGAATTACACACCAGGTACCCAATTGTTAATGTTACCTACCGCCTTAAAGCAGAGCTCCACACAAAAGGGGAAGTTCTGCTTTATAGGCCTCCTTCCCTGCTCCAGGCTTCAAATGCCTCCTGACTAGACATAAGGCTTCAATTTTGAAGCGGCGCTAACACGTCATGTTTTGATAATGTGAATAGCACTGTGTGCTGTCCATTGTATCATTTGCACAGATGTTTGAGGGGCGTTTTTAACGCCTCTCAAATGCCTGCTTTTAATGCCAGTGTGAACTTGGCCTAACATCATCAAAAGAACTGTCACAATTGACAAACATAGTTATTTCATAATATGTATACTTTAAGCAGTTACTATATTCTGTAAATTTCACCTCACTGTGACAACAGGACAATAACTGGCTTGAGTGGTTGTCACTGGGAGAGGAAGATGCAGACAGTGATAATGACCTTACAGAGATTCTAACCCTTCCCCCACTGTGCAGAAAATAAACTATTTTTGGCAGCCTTTGAACCCACTGGGGAAGATTTCTTGCCTTCTTCTGTCCCGACAGGGAAATCTCCCCACTGGGCAAAAACCTGACATCATTTCTACTTCATTCCTACTCTGTCCAAAAACAGAAAAAACTGCTTTTACTGAAACAAGTGTCCCCTTCTTTCAATGGGCAGGGAATGCTTCTGTAGTGTGGGGAATTGTGGGGAATGTTGAGGGATCCAGAGCCTCCTGATTGGAACAGTTCTTCCTTGGTCCTGCCAGATGAAGGGCAGGCAGAGAGCCTGCAGGGCATATGCCCCCCTGGGGCTAGGGGTGCCAGAGGATCATTATTGGAGTGATGACCCCGCTGTGAGCCACTGGCACAAGGTCATGGCACCTTAAGCTTTTGCTTGCTTGGTGCTTCCTTAAACAGGCCTTCTGGCCAGCTTGGAGCAATATTTGCACACTGGATGCAAGGCCAGTGTGGTCTTAGCAGTTGGTACCCCACAGATGTTGGAGGATGCAGGTTTTTAGTAGCCTGTTCTGAAGTTAAAAGGGGGATCTGTAACCCTTTGGTCTTTTCCAACCTCCCACACCCCCCCCCCCCCACACACACACACACCAAGGGGTCTCTCTCCTCAGAGAGCCAAGCTTTGACTGGTCCTTAAGAAGTGAAATCTAATGGACCAGCTCAGGTGGGCCAAAGTACCCTGCCCTGACAACTGCTTAGCATCCCAGTGGGGATTCAGGGATTATGAGGCCCTTTGTCACCAGAGAAGGGCCACCTAACCCTTTTCCATTTTTTTCAGGGTCTGCACCCTACTAATATTTGTACTCAACAGTCTTGCCCGGCTTCATTGCACTCCAGAGCCTCAAAAAAATGTGTCCCCCTGTTTCATCCTATTCTTGTTCCATTGACAACTCAAACGTATGGATTTTCCCTCGCTTTCAGTCTCAGTATGATAGGTAATCAGGACATATAGAGAGAGTACATGCCCCTCTGAGGAGACAGACAGAGGTTGATTTACTAAAACTAGAGAGTGCAAAAACTGGTGCAGCTGTGCATGGTAGCCAATCAACACTTAACTTCAGCTTGTTCAATTAAGCTTTAACAAAACAAATGGATGTTGGATTCTATGTAGAGCTGCACCTGATTTTTAATTCTCCAGTTTTAGTAAATCAACTTCAAAGTGACAAATGCTTGAAAGGTGTTCTAATTATTCACCACTCCATAAAAAAATAGCTATAGATTCACTTTAAATATTGTGACATTTGTAAATAGGCATATATGAGATAACTGTATTTGTAGTGATGATTGGGAAAAAGACTATACAGGAGAATGTCTCCCATAAGAACATGCCTACTACCTAATTAATGGTAAACCCAGATCTAAATTCTCCATCTATATTGAAGTCCAGTGATCTTAAATGAATCTTTAGAAGGTTCCAAATGAAAACATGCAGAGGTCAGGTTTAGTGGGCAAACATAGTCTTGATTATAGTTGCATACTACCCCTTCTTGTTCTATCAATGCATAGAGTATAATATCATGAAAATCATATTAGCTGCCAGCATACAACAGGAACAAGTTCAAAGTTTGCCTACTACAAATAATGGTGCTCCCAGGAAATAGGGTGTTCTTTTCCCCAGTGGATATGCATATTAAACGGCTTCAACTTTACAAATCTACACAGGAAAAACTAGTTGAACATACACTTTTTTCTAATGATTACATTATATATGCCCTACTTTTTCTACTGTTAAAAAACACTATGCAAATTCAGAAATGCAAACGATCTGATTTTCAGCCGGGTCTTGGTATAAAAGGATATGTTCTTGCTACGTTGTGATCAAAGTATCAGTTTTCCTGCATTTAGACAGTACGATATAAAGATCTGTCTGGAGGAGGGGATGGTGCTGGGAACCAGATATGGAGAGTGGGCGACACTTGCCACTCCGCCACTTTGGGATTCTCATAAAATAGAGATGAAATAGACCTGTCCCACTGAATGAATTCAGAATTTGTTTAAAACGTAATCAGTCCTGGTATTGTGCTGAGCATGAAATGGTTCTTTTAATCCCATTTCTGCTTCTCTTCTATGCATTCTCTCCAGAGGCTGTTTTAATTATTATTATTATTATTGTTTGTATATGTATTCATCTTGTAGATTATAATGTGTACACTAGAACATTTTTTATGTTTTATTATACATTAAGCCCTGGATCTTTTTTATATTACCAGTGTATTGTAAAGTTAGAATTTGTTAATGTTAAAGTGGGAGTAAACTCCCATCTCTGACTTTTACCTATCGGTAAGCCTATAATAAGGCTTACCTATAGGTATTGTAAATATCTCCTAAACATGCACCGTTTAGGAGATATTTAATGAACATGCAGCCAATGATGTCACCTGGCGTATGCGACCTGAAGGAACGGCCACCTAGGACGTTCCTTCAGAGTCCTGTACCGTTAACGGCGGCTCCTGGAAGGAAGACTGAATGTGAATATGGAAGCGCCTGCAGCGGTGACAGCTCGGAGCTGGAAGGCTCTGTTTCCAGGTAAGTTTAACATAATGTGCCAGTATGCAATGCATACTAGCACATTATGACTTTACCTTTCAGGTTCCAAAAAAACAACACTACTGCTTTAATGTTTTTCAATTGTACATGTTCTTTTGCTAGTACAGGCATTATTATGTGGCTCAAGTTACACCAGTACAAAGTTGGCAACTTGACGAAAATAAAGCTGGAGCTAGCAAGTATTTATCAGCAGTATCAACAATCCAATAAGAACCAATCCTTATGTGACTACCAGAGTTGATATTTGGACAATATTAAACCCTAAGCAAGAACTTTTTTCCTAGGATTCAGTTATACTTTAATTTTGCCTTCCCCATTGACTTTAATGCATTTGTCAAAGTGGTGAGACTTTGCCCAAATCTCTACATTTTTACTGAAGTGATGCGTTAATAAAAACTAAGTTCCACTCCTCTTTAGGGTTTATTTTTATTCTAACTCTGCTTTATATGTGTAGTGAATGTATTACATTGTCTATTTAGGACACAATGGAGCTCATCTTACCCACTCCACCAAAATAATTGGGAAAAGTTCTTTTTGCTTTCTGTGTCCTCTTTCAGGACATTTCCCCCTATACCTGTCCCCCATTCACACCTCTCCAACGTAGACACAAAGCAGTAATAATAAAAGTACCTTTTTAAATAGAATGGAGAATGGTTATAAATTATGACGGGTTGGTTTATGTGCCTCCTTTAGGCTAATAGGGTAATATAATTTGATTGAGGCCGCAATTTATGCTTTGGGGATTTAGTGCAGTCACACACTACATTTGAGTCTTTAGCTGCATTGAGTGGATCTGGGCTATTGTTGTAGAAGGATTGGGCTACTTTTATAGGAAGCATGCTCTAAATTCATTCATTGCTATGTATGTGTCCTAAATAGGGAGCTCAGAAAGCTTAGAGACTTAAGCCAGCCATACATGGATCATAATTCGGTCAGTTTGACTTGTGTACAATCAGCCTATCATTTTCCCTAACGATTAGTGTGGCTGGCTATTGCTGGCAACCCTAATGATTGTGCTGGCAGGGAAAGCTCCACCTGCTCACTATAGGCAGAACACAATAGCGAGTGGGAGGGATACCCCATAAACACTGACTGTGTTGATGGGGGAATCAAACAAGTTTCTTTCATTCCAGTCATGGTGAAAGGAAAGAAAATTGCATAATCTATGGCCTGCCTTAGGGCAGGGGTGTATTTAGGTTTTGCGCTGCCCTAGGCCTGTCTAAACTCGTGCCCCCCCAACAGTTGCGGAATGCCGGCTGCCCCGCACAACAACTCATTGGTTGGGGTCTGCCGCCTGGGACCTTTGGGACGCCTGGACCCCCACATATGTATGGACTGCCCCCCTCTGATGGCGGCCCATGCCTGTATTATCATGCCGGCAGTACTAAAAGCGTAAGCCGGCGGGGACTTTTTTCGTGCTGCCCCCCTGCAAAGTGCCGCCCTAGGCCTGGGCCTTGTTGGCCTAGGCCAAGATACAGCGTTGCCTTAGGGACCAAACTTTGCAGAAGTGCATTGGTGAGTCAGTGTGGCTTTAGGGCTCTTGCACATGTTCAATTAGAGCTTTACACCACCCACATAAGCATATTTCTGCAGTGGGTGTGACCAGCTGTTGTAAAAGCCTGTACAAATCAATGACAGATGGACAATGTCTGAGGCTATTGTCATGATATTGCACATGGAATGATTATCTGTGGTTAAGGACAGATATGCACCTCTGGAGGTGAACTGTCTTCTTCCAGGGGCACACATGCATCTCTAATCAGATGTAATTACTCCATGTGCAAAGTTACATAGCTAGTAAGGCTGAATAAAGACACCAGTCCATCCAACGTGTGTGTGTGTGTCTACCATTTTCCATATCCATGTATATTGTGGTCACTAAGAAACACATCTTAAAGTTTTTGTGAATTTATATATACTCTATCCGCTGACACCACCAACTGTGGAAGGAAGTTCCACATCCGTACCGCTCTAACAGTGAAGAATCCCTTATGCAATTTAAATGTAGCACTCTCTAGTGCTAGAAGTGTAGATCATTTTTTTTAGTGTTTAGAGTAGGTAAATGTGAGCAGGCTTGGCCTGTCTGTGTTTTTCCTGAGTTGGGCAGAGATCCAGGAAGAGCTGGATGACTCACAGGCATCATCACTGAGACCTCTCCCCTATTTCTAGAATATACTGGAACCCTCTAGAAAAATGGGAGGGGAAGAGAGATGGAGCTGCCTGGAGTGTTCTGAGGGCCCTGACCAATCCCCTAACTTGGGTTGGCAGGGGGCAGGCCCCCTCAAATACTCTGGGTCAGTCCAGCTGGGGAGGAGACTTAGGGTGGAAGCTGGCAATGGAGTGTTAGGCTGTTGTGGCCTTTGAGGGAGCTTCCCAGTCTGGGAGGTGACCTTGGGCCCGGGCTTGGGTGCGGACAGGACCTTCTCAAAACACCCAGAGGTGTCCTGGCCAGGAGTCACTGGGAGCAAGGAGAGGACTTTGGGAGAACACTGCCAGGCAAGTCCCCAGGAGGACAAGGAACAGCCTGAAAGGCTGGTGAGTGACACGCAGTCAGGAGGCCTGGGAGGCATGTCAGAGGACTGGGATAGAGCAGTCTGGGGTGGGTGCAGAGCCATTCAGGAGAAATTTGGTGGCGCGGGCAGTAGAAAGGGGCAGCTGCAGCCAGGAGGGCTGGCAGTGCCTGAAGAGGTGGTACTGGGAGCAATAGCCACATCTAGGCCAGCTAGCACCAAGGACTTCTATATTTGTTACACCATAGAGGCCGTGGTCCCTGCCTGCAAAGGGCATTCTGCTAAGATCTGCTAGGAGTCTGTGTTGGATCAAGGACTGCTTCTTGTCTCTCAGTGGCTGAAAATTCTTGTGCTGGGGCTGTACAGGGTGGGAGATGATCACATTCACCAGCAGCTCCTATGGGGGTAGCGATACATAAGATTGAACCGTCTCTTGTCCACCTTCATTGTGTGACTTCTTTAGAGACCTTAGGTTAATAGTTTCCTCCTAATGTCACTATTCAAAGATTTGTATATTGCTATCATATACCCTCTTAATTGCCTCTTCTCCAGGGAGAATACATTTTTGTTTGTAGTTGCTCTTCATAACATGATTATATGTGAACACCTGATATTGACATTGGCTTGTACAGGTTTCCTGTCCATTGCTGATTGGAAACATCTGGCCATATCCCCTGCATAAATATGCTAATCTGGGTGGTGTATAGTCTTAATTTATCCATGTACATGAGCCTTTACAGGTATATTCAAATGTATGCACAAAAAAAACTTTATATTTCTCTGTGCATTGTCCTAACCATATTCCCTTTTGCTGATTATGAAATGATTTGAACAGCTGCCACATTTCATTGTAGGGTATGACAAGGTGTCACCAGCACAAGAAGTAATAGAAAATTTCCACAGTGGGCAAAAACAGATCTGCAATCAAAATGAAAAAGATGGTTTAAAGAAGAATTCCAGGTATGGGTATTTTTACATAGTTACTTTGGTCCAGCTTGATCCAATGTAACTATGTATATACCATACCTTTAGGATCCCCCTGGAAAGTGAAAATCACGGAAGTAGGCACCGTCTCTCTATTAATCTCCACTAGCTTCTGGGTTGGCTGCCCTGCTGCATTCTGAACACAGGAGGCTGCCTGCTCAGCACAGGTGTCATTCAGAGAATGGGTTATATTTTCCCAATGAATGCAAATTGGATGAGGTTGGACAGTGTGACACCTTTCCACTTTATCCAATCAGAGAACACTTTGCATTCATTAAGAAAGGGCAACCTCTTGTGTCCACAATGCAGCAGAGCAGCCAATCAGCACGCAACTGGAAGGTTAGTGGAGAATGGAGAGCCTATTTCATTGATTTCCAGCTTCCTGGGTGGTCCCACAGGCATGGTATATACATAGTTACATTGGTTTAAGCTGGATCAATGTAACTATGTAATGATACCAATACCTGGAACTCTTCTTCAATTCTAATGAAAAAAAAGGATAACATTTTGGCAAAATATCATCGTGCTTTATTCGTTATATGAAAGGCTACAGTATATTCACAAAACAATTAGCTATTTTCAACTTGATGAATTGAACTGTAACAGCATACAATAGACGAATATGCCCCAGAGATGTCTTCTACTTCAGATGGATGATTTATGAGAAGATCAGTATGTCAATGTCAGACCAGTTCAGCGTAAATAACCCCTGTCTTCAGCAGACACCCGGGCATCAAATCCATTAAAAGCAAATGGGTTATTTTGTTGAGAATTTCAGAAACCATTCGCAATCGCTACTAGAGTAACAGGAGGTAACACATCAGCTGAAACATACTGGTCTCTTGCTTCTGGATCTGCTCTTGGTGGGAAGTGTTCTGTTAAAATGGGAAATGCTCACTGACAGTATCAATTATCCTGAAAAGAGAAGACCTACTCTGAAAGAAGTGTGTTGCTGTACACTATACGCTATATTTCATACATCTTTATTTTTTATTGAATAGAAATATGGTTTGTATGATAATGTATGGTGTTATTATGTATAACCAAGATTTATAAGAGAAAAGAGGACTTTGTGCAACATTTAAGATGTTATACTGTAATCTCTCCAAAACAGCAGTGGCATACAATTAATGACATGAATATATATCAAAGATTGTGCGTTACGAGAACAGTAAGAGCTACGTTATGTAAGTAGTTTGTATACGTAACATGCTTGTTCTAGCCTACAGATGGAACGTGGCCTATAGAGTCTCTAATACTCAATGTTGGTGATTTATTAAAGCAGACCCAGTAAGATTACATTTTTTATGCTATGTGCATTAAGTAATGTGTTAAACAACACCCAAAGCACAATTGGCCTAATAAACTATAACATAACATTAAAATATTGCAGATTGCGATATTTATACTAGGGCAGCATGTGCATCAGAAATTGGAAAATCCCCAGCTATAGCAGTCACATGAATGTTACAATTTGTGAGCCCTACATTTAAAATATTGCATATATTATGAATACATATTCGTGCACGTTAAGGCACAAAGCAGTAAGTCATGCAGGATTTCTTATACACTCTAATCACTGCAACATAATAGATCATTTATCACACATTTTTTGAGTTTCACATAATTTTACTACTGGAATTTCTGACTTTGTTGTGCCGCCATTTGTTTATCAGGGCTAATGCATCACAATACTTTGTCTTCCTTTACATAGATACATAGTTACTTACTTGGTAAGGTTGAATAAAGACACAGGTCCATCAGTTCAGTCTAAGGCCCCTTTCGCACGATCGGACTGACAGATGGATCCGAGCGGGCCACGCATAGTCCTCTATGGGCAGTCGGATGTCAGTGTAGATGTGTCCGCTGACATCCGATCCGACATGATCCGCTCAAAATAGACTTATGGGTGTCTAGCGGATCAGATTGGATGGGATCAGATGAAAACGGACAAGTGGATCTGTTTCCATCCGATCTCTCCATACAGGAGAGTGGGGAGCTGTCATCCGCCGGCTCAGCGGAGATACTTGGAGCGATCTTCTGCTGAGCTGGCGGACCCCTCTGAGCGGATCCGCTCAGTGTGAAAGGGGCCTAAGTGTATGTGTGTTTATATCGCTACCAATTTCCGTATATTCCCTGAACATTGTGTTTGCTTAGACACACATCTAAATGTTTTTTGACTTTATCTACACTCTCCACTGACACCACTAACTCCTTACTGCTCTAACAGGTAGTATTATGCAGTTTAAGACTGAACCACTTCTTGTCCAACTTCAATGAGTTGGCTGTGTGTCTTCTTAACCACTTCAGCCCCGGAAGGATTTCCAGCTTTAGGACCGGAGCCCTTTTTGCGATTCGGCACTGCGTCGCTTTAACTGAAAATTGTGCGGTCGTGCGACGTTGTACCCAAACAAAATTTGCGTCCTTTTTTTTCCCACAAATAGAGCTTTCTTTTGGTGGTATTTGATCACCGCTGCGTCATTTGTGATCGCCGCTATAAACAAAAGAAGAGCGACAATTTTGCAAAAAAACCCACATTTCTTACTTTTTGCTAAAATACAAATCCAAAAAAAAAATATAAAAAAACATTTTTTTTCACAGTTTTTGGCCGATTTATATTCTTCCTCATATTTGTGATAAAAAAAATCGCAATCGGCGTTCATTGATTGGTTTGCGCAAAAGTGGTCGCGTTTACGGATGATGAGAATTCATTTTTGGGGTTTTTATTTTTATTTTTTTACTAGTAATGGCGGCGATCTGCAATTTTTAGCGGAACTGCGATATTTCAGCGGCCATGTCGGACCATTTTGACACTTTTTTGGGACCATTGGCATTTATACAGCGATCAGTGCTATAAAAATGCACTGATTACTGTGTAAATGCCATTGGCAGTGAAGGGGTTAACCTGCAGGGTCGCTCTAAGGGTTAACTATGTTCCCTGGGTGTGTTCTAACTGTGGGGGGACTGCCCTAGCTGGGGAAGGGAAGTGGTCACAGCCTTCACGTACAGGAAGGCTGTGATCACAGCCCTTCCCCCCTCACAGAACGGAGGTCCGTGTTTACTTACACGGACCTCCGTTCTTTCGCTCCGGGGGGGCATCGCGGGTGGCCGGCGGAGATCGACTCCGCCGCACCCGCTCCCTGGCCCTCCCCGAACACTCCGCCGCACCCGCTCACTAACCTGGATCACGCAGCCGCCGTCATATGACGGCGATTCGCGCAGGAGAGCCAGCTTGTCGCCGTCAATTGCCGATCGGCGATCGGCAAGCGGTTAAGCAATCTGAGACTGATTAGTTCTCTCACTAGGCTAGAACCACAATTTAGATGTTTATATATTGTGACCATGACCCAAAAGTGGAACTTCCGCTTTAAAGAAAGGTGAGCCCCTGACATGCCACAATTGGCATTGTCCTTTTTTTCACAGGGTCCCAGGTCCACTTCCTCTCCTAGATCCGCGGCTCCAGAAGGAAGTTCACCTTCCCCCCCTCCCTCTCGGCGATCTTCTGGGACACGTCACAGGTCCCAGAAGATACGCCGGCCATTCACAAGGCGCAGCGTGACTCACGCATGCGCAGTGCGGACCCAGCTTTGAAGCCAAAGCCTGGTGCCCACACTTGTGATGCCGGCGCCGCTGAGAGGAGGCGGAGAAGAGCGAGCCACATCGCTGGAGCCTGGTACAGGTGGATGTCCGATTGTTAAAAGTCAGTTGCTACAATTTTTGTAGGTGCTCACTTTTAACTGGGTGGAACTCCGCTTCTAAGTGCTTCTTATTCAGAATAAGTTCTCTCTCCAAAATAAATTTAATGTTTATAGTCTTTCCTCATAGGAAGGTCCAGCAGCCCCCTTATTAGTTTAATTGCCCTTCTCTGGACTCTCTCCAGTTAAAATACATTCTTCTTGAGGATTGGTGGCCAGAACTGGACATCATACTCAAGATGTGTTTGAACCAGAGTTTTGTAAAGTGGTAGAATTATAGTTTTATCTCTAGAATAAATATCCTTTTTAATGAATGATAAAAGTTCTCCCCAGAAATTCAGTACCATTTTCTTTATTTGGGCTTCATCCTGGGTCGGCATCTACTTCCTCAGCTAGAATCCTTCCCTTACAAATCCCAATTATGTAAATCCTGCTGCCTTTGCACTAGTTTTTTATGCTATGTACCCATTTATTACAGATCAGTCCTCTGTTGAAACCTCCCCCTTTATGACCTAGTTACAATTTTTATGAACCTGTGTTCACTTAAACAACCAATCGTGAATGAGAAGTTCTTATTGTATTTATATAGTAAACACAGTTGGCTAAGTGTATGTACAGCCAAGACTTTTTTTTTTTAAATTGAATATTGTAGGAATATTGAAGGATTAAAACTCCTCTCAGTATTTTGCTGTCAGTGTACCATTATGGAAACTCACCTTTACTTCCGGTCTCAGAGATGCAGCAGAAAGTTAGAGGAAATTTCCTAAAGTGAGGACACCTGCACACACACATACACCAATACAGCGCTTAAATTGGGAGCAGAGGCTGCGTCCATGCAGCTTCTGCATCCTGATTGGCATGAAAGGGACTGCCCACAGGGGAATGCAGGGAACACCTGTGCATCTCCATGCATGCAAACATGGACGCATGCTTACGTACACCCATGCAAGCTAGGCCTTAAGCAGTTATCCCTGGAACTGGTTGGAAGATTTCTCCTTACCTTTTGTTCAACTCTAAAAGCTGGGATTTACTTTCTTTCTTGGTGACAGTGGTCAGTAGGGCAAATAGAGGAGTAAATCTCTAGATTTTATCCTTTCCCCACTCTATCCAATACTATGAAATAATGGTTTTGTCTACAGATAGGCTTTTTAGCCAAGAGTAAAAATTACATTTAATAAATGAACTGTATTGAACTTAAAGGAGAAGTACAGCTAAAGCTTGTTTGGCTGTACTTCTCCTGTGGATCACAGGAGTGCAGTTCATTCTGCACTCCTGTGACCCGTTTTCAGCAGACAGCGGGCTGAAGGCCACTGTTGGCTGAGGTCACAGAGCCGGTCCAGGCTGGGACAAGATCGTGACTATATGGTCGGGATTCAGCCACAACCCTGGCCCAGCACCTGACTCAGCCTTTGAGCAAGCCGCTGAGAGTCTGAACCAGCCGCTCCCACTCCCTTCACAGCCCAGTACTCCAGTGAGCGTGCGTGGCGGGGGGGTAGAGCAGAGAGCCAGTGACTGACAGTCACCAGATCTCTGCTTACAGAGCTTGGAGAACTGAGCGATCAGCTGTGTTTGATCGCTTGGTTCTCAGTCTTAGATCCGGCGGGGGACTGATGCTGAACCCATCTAGGTAAGTATGATTCTTGAAAAAAAGAGAAAAATTACTGACTTCTGTTAACCACTTGCCAACCGCAGTCTGACGGTGACAGAGTGGCTCGATATGGCGGCGACTGCAATATCTCTCAATGTGAGCGCTCGCG
>BLSH010176472.1:1583422-1611976 GCA_018402905.1 Glandirana rugosa
GCGGAAGGTATATGAATGTACCTGCAGGCAAGAAAGTGACGCCCCCCCGTAGTGCCCATCGGCCGCCGCTAGATCGCCGCCGGCTACCCGTGATGCCCCCCCGCAGTGAAAGAACGGACGTCCATGTAAGTATATGGAAGGCGTGATTGCTCCCTTCCCCCAGCCAGGCCAGCCCACATACAGTTAGAACACACCCAGGGAAAACAGTTAACCCTTAGAGCGCCCCCTCCAGGTTAACCCCTTCACTGCCAATGGCATTTACACAGTAATCAGTGCATTTTTATAGCACTGATTGCTGTATAAATGCCAATGGTCCCAAGAAAGTGTCAAAATGGTCCGACATGTCCGCTGCAATATCGCAGAACCACTAAAAATCGCAGATCGCCGCTATTACTAGTAAAAAATAAATAACCCAGAAATGAATTCTCATCATCAGTAAGCGCGGCAACTTTTGCGCAAACCAATCAATAAACGCTGATTGCGATTTTTCTTAACAAAAATATGAGGAAGAATATAAATCGGCCAGAACCGATGGAAAAAAATTATTTTTATATTTTTTTTTTTGGATTTGTATTTTAGCAAAAAGTAAGAAATTTGTTTTTTTTTTTGCAAAATTGTCACTCTTCTTTTGTTTATAGCGGAAATGACTATTTCAGAAATGACGCAGAGGTGATCAAATACCACCAAAAGAAAGCTCTATTTGTGGGAAAAAAAGGACGCAAATTTATTTTTGGTACAACGTTGCACGACCGTGCAATTGTCAGTTGAAGCGACGCAGTGCCAAATCGCAAAAAGTGCTCTGGTCCTAATGTGGGAAATCCTTCCGGGGCTGAAGTGGTTAAAGCAATCCTGTGCTTTGTCCATGCAGGGCATGCTGACTGTGTCCTTATTGGGGAGATTTCCCCTCAATTTCTTTGTGGTCACAGGTACAGAAAGTAAGGGATCTCCCTCCATTTGGGACCCAGGCAGCATTAAAACCCAAATGAGTTTCTAACCATCCGTTACTATATTTAAGTATTTTTATTAATGACTGTTTCCCCATTGGAGAGATCTCCCCTCATTCCCACTTTTACATCTGCTTTCAAAAGCAAAGTTTAGCTGGAGTTCTGCTTTAAATACTTTTTATTCCCCCAGAGTGAGTAACTGATATAAGTGCTCAGCGAGCGGCAGAGAGATTTCTTATCCAATTGGCTTGGGAATCTCAGATTTCTGCATAATACATCACACACATTTTCAAGCGTGGCGTTATTCCTGAGTCAAAGGTGCTGCTGTTAAAATCCTATAATGCTTGCCTAGTGCCTTTCCATCGTTTGTGGAGCCGTAAGCACCAGTTTACTTGGCAAAGTAAGAATACACAATGAATGGCAAGAAAACTTTCAAAAAATCAGAATGGCAAGGAAATGTTATTTCTGTTCCATCTCCCATGAAGTTTTAGCCTAGATAACAAAGCAAGCACTAACAATAGTCTGAATGTATAGTCACACACAGAGCCCGCATAGTCACATGGCAAGCAGCTGTGTATTGTAATGGTGTATAAATAAAGTGCATTTTCTCCATTGATCTCTGGCTTATGTGAAAACACATGAAAGGGATTATTGTTGCTTACTAGATACACAGATACATTATAATGATAGGAACAAAGCAATGGACAGTGAATTTAAAGCTGAACTCCGGGGAAATGTAAAAACAACCATTGCAGTAGGGCTTCTGCCAAACTGCAAGAGGTAAATGCGTGTTTTTGTCTAGAACAGTGTTTCTTAACCTATTCAAGGAGGAACCCTTGAAATATCTTTCAGGTCTCGGGCAACCCCTGCTAATAATTACTGTATCTACAGCTTATGTAGGTAAGGTAAGTTAAAACATGTCCCTTATATTGGTGGTCAGAGAAATCCTACCCTACATGGATGATCAGGGGCGACAAGCTTTCTTTAGATTGATAGTCAGTGAGGAAAGGACCCATTTCCATTGGTGATAATTGGACGCTGGTGGTCAGTGAAAAAAAATGTTCCATATTCTGTTGGTCATTGGGGAGAATACCACTCTTACAGATAGCTAAAAGATCATTAGGGTCAATGATTACTTATCTGATGGTCAGAAATTGCTCATTGCTTAACCTCCCTGGTGGTATTCCCGAGTGTGACTCGGGGGTGGATTTTCAGTACCAAGAGCCGTAACCCCGAGCCACACTCGGGATTGCATCGCTGGATCCAGGCAACGTTACTCACCTTGTCCCCTGGATCCAGCGATGTCCTCCCACGGTGTCAGCGTGTCTGTCCACCGCCAGATGACTCTGTGTGCCGGGCTCCGTTCCCTGCGAGCATCGCGTCGCAAGGGGACGGAGAGCGGCGGGAAATTCAAAAAGTGAAACACACACAGCACATACAGTACACTGTAATCTTATAGATTTTAAGCTCAACAATATATATCCCATAGTTTGTGGACGCTATAACGTCCATGTCAACCAATCAATATACACTTATAGGGATTTTTGTTACCAAAAACATGCAGCAGAATACATATTCGCCTACATTTATGAAGAAATCTGATTTTTTCAATTCTTTTATTGGATATGTTTTATAGCAGAAAGTAAAAAAATATTCTTTTTTTTTTTGGTAAAGCGCAAAAAAAAAAAAAAAAAAAACAGTGGTGATCAAATACCATCAAAAGAAAGCTCTATTTGTGGGAAAAAATGAATGACTAATACAACGTTGCATGACCACACAATTGTCAGTTAAAATAACGCAGTGCTGTATCGCAAAAAATATGACCTGGTCATGAAGGAGGGTAAATCCTCCTGAGTAGTTAAATAGAAATCTCAACTTCTGCTGTTTTGGTTATATACTGTATATATATATATATATATATATATATATATATATGCAAGGCTGCTAATAGAAATTGTGGGGTCCCGTACAGACTATTTGATAGCCCCCACCCCCAAGAAATTATTAAAGCTATATTTCGCTAAAAAAACATAACTCTGAAAAGATAAAACGGAGTTAATAAATAAAAATGAAGATGATATGAAAAAAAATATACAGGCTCCGGGATCAGAGGGACAGAAAAAAGTTACACTCCATGCACACTGGGCTTAAAAAAACTCCAGTTCACTTGGGAGAAATAAACGAACATTTTTTGTACAAAGTTTAGACAAGTTTAGGAGAACCAGAAGGGTTTTTTTTTTCTGTCTCTTAAACGTTGAGCTTAAAATCTGCCTGTAATCGTCCTAATGTGTATGGACACATAGGATAACATCGAGCTGCTTCTACAGGCAAAACACTAAACTCCTGTAGAAGCAGCAATTTTTTTAACAAGTGTGCATGGAGCCTAAGTTAGAGATAACAAACTCCAGTGCTGAGAGGAGGGGAGCCCACACAGGGAGGGGGATTAGTGAGGGATGCCTGTCTCTTTCTTAGCAGATAAAAGCTTGTAGCAAGGGAGAGGGAAGGAGAGTAACTTTCATCTGCTGGAGGAAAAGAGACACAATTGTCATCTGTCACTAATCCTCCCTGTGTGGGCCCCCCTGTGTGCTCCGGGCCCAGTACACCAGGGCTAGTTGTACCCCCCTAACAGCGGCCCTGTATATATGTATTGCATGCTTACTACATTTATAAGTGGGATATACGTTGATACATTGATAAGCCACTACTATTAGCTACTGTATAGTCTTGGTTCCTTTACTGACTGTATTGTTTAAATCCATAACATGCCACCTCTTCTGCCTCTTATCTTGAAATCCTTTTGTAAAGCTATACAATTTGCTGCCATTGATCAACTACAAGTATTGTTATAAGAGAGAGTTTACTAATTGGTAATTAGCAGAAGGATGTTGCTTTTGCTGGTTTAGTAGCTGTAAAAGCTCCTGGCAAGCAACCAGAGGCAGATCACTGAAGGGACATCATTTACACAAATACCTATAACTATAGGTGGCTGCTCACCACACACAGCAAAACATATATAGACATATTAGGTCCTTAACCCCTTCATACCTAAGCCTTTTTCTGACATGCTTACAAGTTAAAATCCATATTTCTTGTTAGAAAACCACCAAACATTTTATACATTATATATAGATTTTTTAGAGACCCTAGAGAATAAAATGGTGACCGTTGCAATATTTTATGTCCCACTGGATTTGTGCAGCGGCCTTTCAATTGCAATTTTTTTGGGAAGAAATACACTTTCATGAATAAAAAAAAACAAATCAGTAAAGTTAGCCCAATTTTTATGTATAATGGGAAAGATGATGTTACGCTGAGTAAATAAATACCTACCTGTCACACTTTAAAATTGCACACGCTCATGGAATGGTGACAAACTACGGTACTTAAAATCTCCATAGGCAACGATTTAAACATTTCTAAAGGCTACCAGTTTAGAGTTACAGAGGAGGTCTTGTGCTAGAATTATTGTTCTCACTCTAACAATCATGGCAGTACTTCACTTGTGTGGTCTGAACACTGTTTACATTTGGGGGCGCGACTTAGGTAGGCATTTCTTATATATGCACTTGCTTCTGCACACAGAGGGATGGGGCGCTTTAATTTTTTTTTTTCTCATTCATTTTATTTTTTTATTTTTACTCTGTCCCTTTAAAAATGTTTTTCTGATCACTTTTATTGGTATCACAAGGATTGTAAACATCCATTGTGACAGTAATAGGCGGTGACAGGTACTCTTTATGGCAAGATCTGGAGTCTGTAAGACCCCAAATCCCTCCTTTGCACTTAAAAGCATTCCAAACGCCAAGTTTAGATGTTTTGAATACTGTAATTTGTTTAAATTTTTCTTGACATTGCTTCCGGGTTACTAGATCCGAGACCTGATCACAGCCAATTCCGACTTCGTTCGAGTCTCCGGTCAGCCGGCGGACATGCCGGCTGGTCGCTTGGGCCTCCCGAAGGGACGGGGGAACCCAGGTGAGCCATGGAAGGTGGCGGGAGGGGGGCTTAGATACATAGATTGATATCATAAGAAAGCCGAACATCGGCTCTAAAAAACGGTACCGGGGTAATGTGCGCAGTGCATGCATCACCCCGGTACAACCCCTTTAAGCTGAAAGCTGCATATTTGCATACGGTTAAGGGGTTCATTATTTTTAAAGATATATATTTTTTTATTTATCTGTAAGCACCTGCAACTCTGTTGAGGGGCTTCACCCAAGTGGGAATGGATAAATTCAAAGTGCAAAAGTGAAAGTTCATAAGGGAATTTAAATGATTAGTGGGTAAAATACCCCTTCCCTAACTTAATGTATTTATAGCAGACGACCCCAGAAGGGGAGTTGTAGGCCCAAATGTCACATTAGTCAAACACTATATAGTGTTGAACATGGATCCAGGTATTTGCAGGGCTTGTCCACAAGAGCAGGTCAGCAGAATAAAGTTCTTTAATGTGTGTCCAAAGTCTTTTCTATCAGCAGCATGCTGCCTGTCAGCATGTAAACCAAACTGTGTAACATAGAGGAACCTTTAATTTTTTTTTTGTGCTCAGTGTGTCGGGGTTAGAGTTGAGCGAACATCTGGATGTTCGGGTTCGGCCGAACTTCGCGGAAACGTTCGGGTTCGGTACCGAACGTTATCCAAACTTTACCCCAGACCCCGAACCCCATTGAAGTCAATGGGGACCCGAACTTTTCGGCACAAAAATGACTGTAAAAAAGTACTGGAAAGTGCTAGAGGGCTACAAAAGGAAGAAAAATGGGAGATGTTATTAGATTTGCAATCTGTCCCTCAAAGCAGTAGTAATCTCTACCTAGTCCAGTATCAGATCGTTCTGTAATGCAGGATGAGAGATCGTTCTGTAATGCAGGTTGAGAGATCGTTCTGTAATCAGATCGTTCTGTAATGCAAGATGAGATGTTATAGATCTACAATCTGTCCCTCAAAGCAGTAGTAGTAATCTCTACCTAGTTATTATCACTGCAATCTGTCCCTCACAGCAGTAGTAGTAATCTCTACCTAGTTATTAGATCTGCAATCTGTCCCTCACAATCTGTCCCTCACAGTGCCAGCAGCATCCTCTCCCTACACTAACCCAAGAGCATGTGACATGCAGCACTGTGACTCCAGCCTCATATAGAGGCTGTGTCACATGATGCACTGGCCAATCACAGCCATGCCATTAGTAGGCATGGCTGTGATGGCTTCTAGGGAAAACCAGTGAAACGCTTGTTGATTGGCTGCCCTGCAGCTATTCAACATGTGTGATAAAATACCAGAACCCGAACGTTTTTCTCAAACGTTCGGGTTCGGTACATGGACACCTGAAAGTTCGGTACGGACCCGAACTTTACAGTTCGGGTTCGCTCAACTCTAGTCGTGGTACATTAGTGTGATGATCATTGGGCAGATTGCTCCTTACATATGTAGTCATTGGAAAGAATTTATTATTATTATTCATTATTGTCAGTGGTCACTCATCTGAGAGGCAGAAGTAGCTCATTACTTAAGTAACCCTTAGCATATTTTAGAGGAACCCTAGGATCCCACAGGGCCCTGGTGGAGAAAGGTTGACATGCACCATTTAAAAAGATAAGGAGCATACGCCCTGCCTGGATCCACCACATCTAACTGACAGCAGGTTAATATTAACTGTAGCGGTCAGAACTATAACAACCCTTCACTGTGTATAGTCAGTTTACATACATGGTGCAGTCCACGTGACCACGTTATTCATATACCAAAGGAGGGGAAGACCTACCAAGAAGGTTACATATGTAGGACACTGCGGTTGAATAAAAGTTAGCTTTATTTGAAAAAAGAGCACCATGCAAAGTACAAAAAGACAAATTCAGTGACTAGACCTTCTCAAAAACACAGTTAAAAAGACAATGTTGTCTACAAAAGGGAGGACTCGCAGCTGCACATGCGTACTAACGACCAGATTATCGTACGATCGATTCGAAAGCGGTATGTTTAGTACGATTTTCTGATCGTGTGTATGGGCCTTAAGATAAATTATGCACAATGCCCTATTTAAATGTAAATTTTGTCTGGAGTTCAGCTTTGTTAAAAAAGTTATAATATTAGGGCTATTTTGCATCCCAAGCCCTGCAATAGCTACTGCCCTAAGCAATCTAATCCCACCAATATTGGGAAAATCTGGTTGCTTAGGACAGAATAACTTCAGAACTTCTCTGAAGAAGTGATTGGCTAACGAAATGCGTCAGTATGCACGTGACGTCTCCTGGGACCGCAGCCCGCGGGCAACTGCAGCTGGAGAGGTGATGAGAAAGTGATTCTCAGAGTCAGGCTGTATGTGGTTACACCATGGCTAACAGCGCAGTGATGTGAGGGGAGTGGAGTGACCCAAAGTACAGAGTAGAGCAGGAGAAGGCGAGACAGCGGAAGCTGTGAGATCTCCCAGGCATACTGCCTTACATGTTCAGCACCCCAGTGGGAATCAGTAACACTGCACCTGTGGTACAATCTCCTCTCCCTTGATCACTCCCTCCCAGCCTTCTAATAACATTCACAACTTTGCAGCCTGGCGTTGGTGATTCCCCCTGGCACAAGATACTTTTGGCCAGTGTCAGGCACCAATCTACCCAATATGAGCAATAGCCCCTCTTTCCTTACGATAGAACTATCAATGGAATGTCACTGACTACACTATCATATAGGGCGGCTCTATGAATTATCCTCTGCTAGCCAGCACCTGACACTTGCCCTACTACCTACCTTACCCTTTGCTGGATCCAGAATAACTTTGTTTGAAGTTGGCTATTAATAATTAAGAAGCCTTACCTTGCAGTCTGCCGTGTAGACATAAGCATCTGGAATTCCCACTGAAGTGTGGGAGGCTGAGTGTATGGGTGCATATACAGTTGCGAGTCCCCTTTTTATAGACAATTTTGTCTTTCTGAGCCTCGTACACACGGTGCACCAGTCGTACGACCGGACGTCCAAGATCGTATGTTGGCTGTTGTGTCTCGCGTACTGAAGTGCACTAAGCGATCATAAGACGAAGCCTAATTTGGTAATGTAGTGAGGTGTTACGAGCGTATAACGAGGAAGTTCAGGTGAATGTGATTTGTGAATTAGGAATGTAGGTTTACAAGAATGGACACTTCCGGGCGTTCCTGACTTCTGAGCATACGTGTTTTGCACGTACAGCTTTTTTGGCCCAACTTCTCTGTACACATGATACAACAGTCGTACAACCGCTTGTTGTACAACAAAACATTTCTAGTCTGCTTATCCAACTCCTATTGTACAACTGTCGCACGTCGGCTATTCTAATCACGCGTACTAATGGTCAGATGATCGTACAACAAGCTGTTGTACAACCGTTGTACCGTGTGTACGTGCCTTAATTGTGTTTGTCTTTTTGCACTTTGCATGGTACTCTTTTTTCTAATAAAGCTAACTTTTATTCAACCGCAGTGTCCCACATATGTGACCTTCTTGGTAGGTCTGTCCTTTGATATAAACCTTTTGATTCCATGTGTTGCTACTTCCTTGCCCATTCTGAGCTCTGTTGTACAGGGACTACAAGAGGCTGTTACCGAGATGTAATACTTTTTGTCTGTTATATCTACCTAGAGTTTAGTTTTAAGCTTACAGTAAATGAGTGACTGCGATTATATCTACTTTAATACATAACATGGCTGCCTTGGCCATCCTGCAGTATAGGATAAGTGTAGGTAGATAATGATATAATTATGCGTTTCATAAAAAAAGATTGGGATGAGCTTTGGTCAACTGCCTAGTAATAGAAAAAAAAAACTATCTACAAACAGCATCTAATTTTACCTCACAAATCAAACAAGCTGTACTGGAAATGGTAATGTGCAGAAAAATTGGATTCTTTGTGCTGAATAATTTCGCTGCAGGCCAAATAATTTTAGGTTCTATCATTGTTACAGTGCATTTTTGGATTGTGTTATCTCTGTAACTCTTTTTTAGTTCTCCCAGATTATCTGTTTGCAGTTGATGGATT
The DNA here is from genome assembly GCA_018402905.1 of Glandirana rugosa. NCBI lineage: Eukaryota > Metazoa > Chordata > Amphibia > Anura > Ranidae > Glandirana > Glandirana rugosa. The sequence goes on from BLSH010176472.1 coordinate 1,592,366, forward strand.
TGATGCTGAGTGTCACATGGAGGCACTGGGTCATTTCCACTAAAGTAATGTTTCTCTGACCTGCTGCTCATAACATGAATCATCTATCTAAGGAGGAAAACATCTCTCTGTGAAAGGGGATTCTGTTCCGTTAGACATGAATAAATTGTATTTCTCAGTTTTTCTTGATTCTGAGCCTCATTTTTAGAAACTGGTTTATGAAACCGGGGCCAGAGAAGACCTCAACTGCTGCCCTAAGCAACCAGATTTTCCCAATATTGGTGGGATTAGATTGCTTAGGGCAATAGCTATTGTAAGGCTTGGGATGCAAAATAGCCCCAATGTTATAACTTTTTTTAACAATGCTGAACTCCAGACAAAAATTACAATAGGGCATTGTGCATAATTTATCTTAAGGCCCATACACACGATCAGAAAATCGTACTAAATATACAGATTTCAAAACAATCGTACGATAATTTGATCGTTAGTACACAGCTTTCGAGAGACAATCACAACAATTCATGCAAAATTATCCAATGGGACAAGCATGAAAATGTTTCTCATAGAATACTAGATTGTATGATTTTCGTTTTAAACGGTACAATACAAATACAATGTAATCACTTCTGAATTATTCTGTCATACGAGAATTTTTGTAACTTTAGCAACCTCTTCATTTTCAATATGGAAACTAACATGCAAAAAAGAAAAAAAAAAATGCACGTCCATTCACGCAATAATCTCATTGAAGCCAAAGCCGGGCGCCCACACTTGCTATGCCGGCTCCGTGCAGAAGACATGGAGAGGAGCGAGGCAGCGGACCGCCACATAGCTGGACCGTGGGACAGGTGAGTGTCTGATTATTAAAAGTCAGCAGCTACACTTTTTGTAGCTGCTGACTTTTAAAAGGGTGGAACATTTTTTTTTTATGGTTCAATACAATTATTACCACCAAATAACGAAAAGGAGCCTGACAGCTAGCATTTCTAGAAGAAGTTAGTAATGGCAGCTTCCAATATAGATTCCCTTTGAAGCTCAACTAAAGGCAAAAATACTTTATATAAAGTGAATTCCTCAATAGCTACAAAAAATATAAATCAATAGGTCTGACTGTCTGAAAGAACAACTTGCCTGCTTGTCATGTTGATCCAATGGCTTCTATGTTTTTTAAGTAACTGACCTAAAACAAGCAATGTGATAAGGAGTTCTGTCTTCATTAGTATGTTCCCTAGTGACTCAGAAAGTACTGAAACCAAAGAGAGCTAAGCGAGGACATACCCATTGGCAGCCTCCATATAGCTGTGAGTTCAGGTTTCCTTCCAAACTATCCTTAATCCATATGTGAAATGTTGACAGATGTGCACTAGCACTATGAAATGGCCCTGGAAGCCTAGCAAGGAACTTTAAGTGATAAAAAATGAATCCCAAAAATTTCACAAGTGAAGTTGTTGCCGAATTGAAACATGTAAAATACCAGGAGCTATAAAATAAAAGTGCATCTGCTCACATATGTTGCCACTTGTCCCTCCAACCTTGGTTTGTTCAAGAGATACAGCCATCTACACCAATGTGTTGGATACCAGTGTCCCCTGCCTAACTGTGAGGTTCCTTCCGCCAACCCCTATGTCATTACTGTGTCCTGTAGTGACCTAGGGCCTGGAGGGAGAAACCATAGAATACAGTGGGGTACCGGGGTATCTGACTCCTCCAGAAGTGTGTCGAATACTGTATGAAGAGAATGTTTCTCTACCAGAAAGCAAAGATCGGAGGAACGGGTGGTAGGACTGGTGACTTCTTCTTTTGCAGGTCCTACTTTTGACATGTTTTAACTCAGTGACTTAAGGCCTGTACACATGGTACAATCATCGGCCAACAACGATCGTCCGACAGCCTGTTGTCCGATAATCCAACCGTTAGTACGCACGATTTGACAGCCAATGATCGTCCAACAGAAGTTGTCTAAGACTAAAAAACTTTTGTCTGCCAACAAGGCGTTGGCCAATTTTTGGCTCCAGTGTACAGAAGTTGACCAACAAAAGTTGGAAGTGCAAACACGCATGCTCGGAATCCAGGAAGTATTCGGTCGTGTAAACCTGCGTTCGTAATTCACAAATCACATTCACCTGAACTTCCTCTTTATACGCTCGTAACACCTCACTACGTTCACCTTGGTCGGACGATTACTTTACTTCTGCCAGTACTCTGGATAAAACCACCGTCAGCCAATTTGGACAAGAGTTGGACGTGCGGTCGTACGATCATCGATGCGTGTATACGAGGCTAAAGTCACTTTAACTGTTTTAGCTCACAATAGGCACAGCTCATTATTGTACTAAACAACACTATAATTCTGTGAGTTATGGTGAATATGTTAATGGGATGTGTCAGTTTGATATACAGTATTAATTTGATGATTTCAGTTTACAGACTGTGTAATTTATTTGCAGAGTAATGGGTTTCTCTCCGAATATTATGCCTTACATAAGGGTAATGCAATATACACCTCCCAATAAAAGAGTTTTACTTCATTTTACATGATGATTATAAAAAATCTTGTATTCGTGCTATAAAAATGCACAAAGCAATTTTTGCATTTATATATTTATTTTTCTTAGATTATATTCATTTGATGACAGGATGATATCTCCTACTTGCAGTGAAATATCTGCTTGCTTCAATAAAGCAATGCAGAGACCTGTGGTGAGATACAAAGTACAGAAATGATTTTAGATATCTTAAAGCTAAACGCTAAGCAGATATAAAACATCTTAATGCACTCCTATAATCATTAATACATTATTACATTTTATTTTTTTAATGCAAGTAGTGTAGGTACCTACATTTTACCTAGTATGTTCATCTTGCAGTCTCTGTACAGTAGAAAGAGCCAGACAGTTCATGGACTGAGAAGAAGCATGCTGGTTGTAGGAGAGAACAGAGTGCCAACGATATGAGGTCCCTGCTGTGTTACTTCTCCTCCTTACTCCTCTCATTGTCCAGTCACAGGCTGGGGCAAAGGATCAGAGGAGGATGGTGACCATCAGACTGAGGGGATATAGAGGCAGAAAAAGTACTACAGGGGAAATCTCTGGATTGAAAGTGAATATTGCAGCAAAAGTTGGTTTTCTATATCTTTATCGTTTAATGGGCTATATACCGTATTTTCCGGCGTATAAGACGACCCCCCTAATTTTCCAGTTAAACCCTATACTCGCCTTATAAGACTACCCCCCTTCCGAGGCAACACCATTTACTAACATCAGCCCACTGGATGTGCCCTAATACAGTACTGTAGCTTCGGCTACATACAGAACTTCCCTATTATTAATCTTTTAGCCCGCTGGATGTGTAATACAGTACTGTTACTGTAGCTTCAGCTACATACAGAATGTCCGTATAAAATGTTTAGCCCCCTGTATGTGTAATACTGTAGCTTTGGCTACTTACAGAATGTTCCTCTGCTGTAGCACTGCATGTACCGCACTGAGCCAATCACGGCAAGCGGTGTATTCTATTAATGCATACAAAGCCTGCTCGGATTGGCAAAGGTTGTATAAGCCCGCCTCTCTGACTCAGGCAAACCTTTTTTTTTTTTTTAACGTATGAAAAAGATTCCAGGAAATCTGTACTGTATAGATCAGCGGCAGCCCGTCCATAAGGGGGCGCAGGGGCACCGCCCCCTAATTCATGCGCCTGGCCCTTCATTTATATGTGGGGCTCCGGACGCATGGATGCCAATGGGGTTATATTTTTTTTTTTAGAAGCACATAGAGCATTGCTCCCCGAGCTCACCCAGTTGTGTTAGAATAGCACTAGATAAAGAATAGAACTATAGGGAATAAATATTCTCTATAGTCTTCCTGATTTTCCTCCCAGCCAATCCCGACTCAGGAAGCGATCCTGAGACCCGATTGCCTAAGAGGAGAAGCAATCCTATTGGCCGCCGAGGAAGGGGAGGGAGGAGACGCAGGGGAAGCCACGCCACCATGAAGCCAAGGAAGGAGGAGACACAGGGTGAAGCCGCCACCCGCCGCAAGTCCATGCATGACGTAGATGGGGTAAGTGCTGGTGACCAACTGATTCACCGACCGGATTGCCGCCCCTCCAAAAAAATACCACCAGCCACCACTGGTATAGATTACCACTGATGAATTATTCTAAAGATGTTATTTCCTAGCTATCATGCTTATCCAATGGATTCAGTGCAGTTGATTTACTAAAGGCAAATAGACTGTTTAGACCCTTTGCAAACAAAAATGTACTCATTTTCTCCAGAGCTTAGTGAATGTAGTGAAACTGCACTTTGTAATGAATACCCAATCAGGGGCAAGGAAACAAAAAAAGCATAATTTTTGCTTGCGTGTGATTGGACGATGGAAATCAGCAGAGCTTCACCGCATTCATTAAGCTCTGAGGCAAATGAGTTCAACTGCACTCGCAAAGTGCAAAGTCTATTTGCCCTTAGTAAATCAACTCCAGTATCTTTTAAGACACTAACCTGCAATAAGTATGCAGATCAGGAGTTCTGCAAATTGTTTACCACATTGCTTGTTCTTGTTTAGTATTCACTCATTATGGGTTTCCTTTAAAGCAAATAGAAGAAATTGCCAAGTGATGCGTTCATTAATGAAATCAGTAAATGCTATTTAAATGCAGCCAGTATAAGTAACTTCATTTGTCTTGATACCAAAATTCTATAATAACCTGTAAAGTAGAAATGGTAGAGGAAGGGATAGTGCTAAGAGCCATTTGGGATGTGCTGCATGCACATGAGCTGACAAGTAATATACTGAGGAGAAGAGAGCAGAGTGATGACCTATTCAATTTTCTGCTGCTCAGAAACTATCCAATCACAGTCTGGCAGTAGGAGGGGAGAGAATGGTAAGGTCACCAATTTGGCTCTGCTATGTAAATTTCAGAACTGTATAAACAGAAATACAAGTTTTTAAATGGGTTGTAAACCCTTACATACGCCTACTGAAGTGACTAGCCTCTGGCGATACACAGAGATGAAACAAATCCTACTACATAAGTTGTACCTGTTTTTTTATCTGCTCTACAGCTTTCTGAAACATGCAGATCAAAAAGTATTTCTCAGCTCCAGCAGATGGGTGTGGGAATCCTATGTCTCACACTACACAGTATAGAGAGGAGAGCTGAGATCCCCCCTACACAGTCTCATAGGGAAACATGCACAGCTAAGGCTATCACTCACCTTCTGTGTGCTAGAGAAAGGGGATTCTATGGTGTCAGCAAGACCTGTCAAAAGTGACTCATGCAGATAGCAGAGAGAAGAGAGAGGAGCCAAAAATAATGATCAGTGCTTTGGACTGTGGCAAATAAGGTTGCCTGGTGGATGTCTGTTTTTTGGGTGTTTTTCCAACTAAAGGGGGATTTTGCATTGAAATACCTTTCAGCAACTGTGAGCCAAGTTAGAGGTGAGTACTGCTGCTCCAGGTGAATGGGTTCTGGCAGGGCGGACCCCAACGAGTGCTAGCCACGGTTCGTCTCTGTCTGGCAATGTAGTAAAAGGAACAACTGCACCTCAAAGGAAGTCCGAAAAAGTATCTTCATTTATTGAAGCATCAAATAGCATGGTACAGGATGAACCAGGTCAAAGGCAGATGCGTTTCACACTTAACAACAGTGCTTATTCATTGCAATGAATAATGGGCAATGAATAAGCACTGTTGTTAAGTGTGAAACGCATCTGCCTTTGACCTGGTTCATCCTGTACCATGCTAATTGATACTTCAATAAATGAAGATACTTTTTCGGACGTCCTTTGAGGTGCAGTCATTCCTTTTTCTACATTGTGAGCCAAGTGTTTGGCTAAACATCTAAACATTGGGGATACGGCAATGTGTACTCTACTGAGTGGCTGACTGTTCATTTGAGAGTGGATGGTCGCAAGGCAGTAAAAATGTATGAGAACCTATCCAACAGTTAAAGCAGATGTGTTCTAACTGTGTATTTAGCGGTTTGCCTTGAGTCTAATATTACTTCCGGTAGTTATCAAATAATCACAGTAATGGTAAAATTCTAACCCCTCCTTTTTTGAGCAATCAGTCACTATACAAGTGGCCACTGGCCATATACCCAAGCTCTAAGAGAATTCTTCCACTATGAAACATTTTCAGCAATCTGGGAGATCAGACAGGATCAGAGTACTAAGAGTTTCTGGCTGTCATCAGAGTTTATGGGTTGATTTACTAAAGGCAAACATGCTGTTCACCTTGCAAGGGAAGTTGGACTTTGCAAGGAAATTTTCCCCAGAGCTTAGCCACTGTGGTGAAATTTCACTTTGAAAAAAATTACCAAATTGCGTGAAAGAGGAATTAAAAAATGATGGAAATCAAAAGAACTTCACCCCATTCACTCACTCTCTGCAAAGTTCAACTTCCCTTGCAAAGTAAACAGTCTATTTGCCTTTAGTAAATCAACCCTTATGTTTCGATATGGTATTCCTCTGCCAGGGCTAAACAGATAGTGATGCATGGAAGTTTGCAGGAAAATAACATATTGTGAACTGCCATGGGAATGAGATTAATAAGTCAAAGGTCTTCTCCAGGGATGAATGTGTTAGGCACTCCAGAACACTGCTTATTGATTTAACATTTGTCTTGTGTTTTCGCAGGCTGTTTATATTCTCCGGTTAGCAAACAGGTATGAGATGCCCTTACAGAGTGTTGTATGGCTTCGCTCTGACCGTATTTATCTCTGCGCTAGATTTAATAATCTCGAGCTCCATAAGCATGTATCTGCAGAAAGCATTGTGTCATCTGCTCCTGTACGCCACCAAACTACACAAGTATCAATTCAATGTACAACATCACACAACAAAGTGAGTGCAAAATGCATTAGCAACCAGCAGCAATCAGATTTACATAGAAGCTTTCAAGCAAGTCCTATCTGCATAAGCTGCTGTGTAGCCGAAGCTGTATGCAGCAGCAATCATATTACTTGTGGAGGAACCATGCGTCATCATTATGCTTTCAATTGCATTTAGCTCCGACACACAGAATGTGTAGATAGGCAAGCTCCTTAAAAGGGGTCAGTGATCCTAGATACATACAGCACACCTAAACTTTCTGGGATGGAAAAGATGGACACTTTCAGTGCAAAATATTTAGGTGAAGGACTTACCTTGGCACACTCCCAGTATTGGAGGCCATGAAAATATATGCTCAGGAAAGGTCAGATAAATCCATTCATTTTTGTTTCACCATAAAGTTTTCTTTATAATAGCATTTGGAAATACCAGGGCAATGATTTATGGGTTGCATGGCAAGTTTAGTGTGTTGTAGACTTTGGTAGGTACAGGGAGAGTGTTTTCAAGAAGAACATATTTTTAGGTATTTATTTGTTATGCTTACTTTAAAGAGGCCCTGTCTGCAACTCAAGAAGATTACGTGTAAAGCAAAGAAAAATCAAATATTTTAAAAGCTTGCTTGCAGTTTTTTCCTTATCATAAATCATTTTTATTATTCACTTGCAATGTGCCTTGGAACATGCAAAGGAATTCAACCACTTCAGGAAGACTTGGTTCCCTTGCCCCCTTCCTCCTGGCATGTTATAGCCCTCTCCCCTTGTGAAAGTGTCTACTGTCTGTACTGACCCAGCTCTTCCACCCCTGGGCTTACCTCTCTGCATAACCATTTATATAGCTGCTGAGAGAGCAGTAAAGGGGAATACTATGGAGTCATCTGGGACTACTAACATCACTAAGATTGTGGTGCCTCAGGGCTTTGGCTATCTACACAAGGGAGGCTTTTACATGGAATTAGCATGCATAAAATACTTTAAAGGGTTAGTACACCTTTTCAGAAAAAGTTAACACCCTTACCAGCAAACAAAAACTCATTAAACATGAAAACACATGAAAAACACGCTACAAAAATGTATAGAAAGTATTATCCATGATAATGCAGCAGGACTTAGTCACAAGAGAGGGGGGGGGGGGTTAACACTTTCAATCGCAATGCTTTTACAGCAGTTGACATATTGGTAACTATAGACCGGGGGCTATCAACCTGTCGATCGCAATCTACCCATTGATTGCTGGCACGTGGTGGGTAGTATGTGTCCCTTCCTTGCAAATCCCTGGACTGCTCCTCCTCCATATTTAGAACAGCACAGGGAAGAAATATACCTAGTATGCTGCACTGATCCCGACCGGCCCTTCTTTAATACCCATCCTGCGTGCTTGTGTGTGACATCACTTCTCTGCATTTGAGGGAAATTTCTGCCCTCCCGTGACCTCCTGTACACACATGTCATTGCCTTACTGACTGACACACTGACACTGTTCACTAACCTACTGACCCCATCCTTTGCCCTACTAAATGACATAATCCACTGCCCTACTAACTGACATCACCCATTGCCCTACTGACACCATCCACTGCTCTACTGACTGACACTGTCCACTGCCCCACTAACACTGTCCACTACTATACTGACACCATCCACTGCTCTACTGACTGACTCTGACCACTGCCCCACTGGCACCATCCACTGCCCTAAAGACACCGTCCACTGCTCTACTGACTGACACTGTCCACTGCCCCACTGGCGCTGTCCACTGCTCTACTGACACCATCCACTGCTCTACTGACACCATCCGCTGCTCTACTGACCTCATCCTTTGACCTACAGAGAGCATCCAGTGCCCTTCTGATCCTGTACTCTGCCTTACTAACCTCGTTCTCTGCTCTACTGACTCCTTCTTCTGCCTTACTGACCGTGTTAACTTCCCTACTGACCCCTACACATTATCCTACTGACCATGTCCTCTGCCATACTGAGCCCTATAAACTGCCATAAAAAAAACTGCTGACTTATGTACTTTGCCCTACCTAATACTGACCTCTGTGTACTGCCTTACATCCTACTGACCTCTGTACATTACCCTACATACAACTGACCTCTGTACACTGTCTTACATCCTCCTGACTCTGTACACTGCCATACATCCTACAGACCTCTGTACATTGCCCTACATACAACTGACCTCTGCACACTGTAGAGCACTGTTTTCAAGGAGTCAGTCATCTGGCACACTTTCATTATGAGAAAGAGCAGTAACTCACAACTATTGTGTAGCACTGAAGAACAAAAGCAGAGATTGTTTATGCACTATGCTAACAAGATTGTTCCCATGTACGTACATATATCACTACAAATAATAGACAAACACAAGCTTATTAAAACAGTATGAAAAGCTGATTTATATCAAGCTGATCCCTTTTATATGTTTTATATTGTAAAAAAATATAGGAAAGGCCACCCATTCCATACATTCAATTATCCCATTTTACATAAGAACTAAAAGAAGACCAGTGGATCTGAAAACAACGGTGGGGGATTTGATCCATTCCTCAGAAAAAAATTGACAGTTGGAAGCTTTGTGACAAGTGCCTGATGACCTGCTAAATGCTTGTATCCTAGGGCCACTTTAGTCTACATCAGGGGTCTCAAACTGGCGGCCCTCTAGCTGTTGTGAAACTACAAGTCCCATGAGTCATTGCAAGGCTGACAGTTACAAGCACTGGCAGAGACATGATGGGGCTTGTAGTTTCTCAACAGTTGGAGGGCCACCAGTTTGAGACCCCTGGTCTACATAGTGTGTCCTCTCAGCCTGAAATCAGCTCGATATACCTACTGGATAAACCCAACTAGATACATAATATAAAAATGCTACTGATCATATTTACAAGTGTGTCTATAAACATATTATATCTGCACTGAGATTAGGGAAGTGAACAATATTTTTAACTTAGTTTTGCATGATATTATTCTATTTTTTCTGCCAATTAATGTTAACAGACGCTTACCAGTGGCAGTTGGTAATTGGATTATTGGTCAGGAAGTCATCAAGAAAATATTTCCTTCTCATACAATTTCACTCAAGTGTGTTTAATTCTGGCAATCTCCTGGATTATGAATGTATCTGTGGTTCTTATCAAATCCATTTTAAAACAAACCCTCTTGCAAATTAAGTTTACTGATGTTTTTAATCTGACCTTTTTCTTCAGAGTTTGATGTACTCTCCGGCAGAGGTGCTGCATCATTATAAACACTATATGGCCAACAGCTTGCAAACACCTTACCATCACATAGGTATATGACCAAACATACGTGGACACCGCAAATTAGTAAATTCAGGTGTTTCCAGTCAAAAGTACTGTTAATACTACAGCATACACTTCCAACCTTGTGGCAATGGATTTAAGAAAGGCCTTTTATGTTCCAGCATTACTGCAACCTTCTACACAAACCCAGCTCCATAAAGACATGGTTTGATGAAATTAGTGTGGAGGAACTTGAATGAATGAACAAAGTCCTGACCTTAACCCCAATAACCACCTTTGGGATGAATTAGGGGAATGATTGTGAGACAGGTCTTCTTGTTTATCATTATCACTACCTACCCTCATAAATGCTCTTTTAGCAGACTGGGCACAAATTAACAAGAAAAAACTCTCAGTTCCCAGAAAATGCAGCGTGTTATAGCCACAGATGAGGGATCATATATATATATATATATATATATATATCAACATCCATGGTTTTGGAATGGGATGTCCAACATGTACAGTAGGTGTCCATAAACACATAGTAGGTGTGACGTTGATGTGTGATTTGGTCAGCCTGTGGATGGCCTTAGCGACTGTACACACTTGTCCATTTTTCCCCCAGTGTAATGTCTGCATTTTACTCCATAGAAATGAATTTTAAGTAGAAATGGCATACCTCTGTAGACAGCTCACAATGCTACAGCATAGTGTGTACTTCAATTATACATTATAGGACATGCTATGTTTTGTGTGTTTAAGCACATTAAAGTGGTCTTAACCTCAAACATGAAATATGAACAAAGTATATACCTCAATAGTGTGTACTTCTCTTGATTAAGAGCACTAAGGGTTTGATTTACTAAAATTGGAGAGTGCAAAATCTGGTGCAGCTGTGCATGGTAGCCAATCAACTTCTAACCTGTATATTCAGTAAAGTATGCTTGTTATACTCACTGTGGAACCTAAGGGGTTCATTCTCTGCATTGTGTAAAAGGACTGTTTGATCCTGTCTTCTCTGATCCTCCCCTTCTTTTACTGTCCCCAATCCATCTGCTGATAGAACAGAGCCTTTGGAGTAACTATGCACATGCTCAGTTTGGTGTGTATTGCTAGAGCGTTTTTTTTTTTTTTGGGAGGGTGCATGTGATCACCACAGGGCCAATCAGACCTGTCCACACAGAAAGCCAGGGGTCATGCAGCCTCATCAAACTGTCAGAGCAGAATGAAAACTCCTTCTACAAGCTTTAACCAGTGCTCAGCTGGACACTGATAGAAGTCACAGGGCTGCTATATACTGCTGATGGGAAAAGGTATTTAGCAGTTTATATTTACTAAAGCTATTGCATCTCCATGTTCTGTGTACTGTGGAAGACCAGATATAGTGAATGCAGGCTTCTGGGTTTAGTAACACTTTAAGCTTTGACAAACAAATGCCTGGAAGCATGATTTGTTTCTATGCACAGCTGCACCAGATTATGCACTCTCTAGTTTAGTAAATTAACCCCAAGTGTTCTTTCTGTCTGCTGCTCCATTCCTCTGCTATCATCAAGAATCACTTCTGACAAGTTTTCCTGACACCAAGAGAAAAAAGGTGACGGGGAGAGATCTCCAGCTGATTGACAGCCTCAGCTCTGTTCCTGTGTGCTGTGTGAAGGGGCTCCAATCAGCTCTCAGAGCTCTCCTCGCTGATCTCTGCAGTGTGTAAATTTAGCTCTCCATGCCTTTTTGTTCTGACAGCACAGACAAGCTTTATAAATTCTAGACTTTGAATGGATGCAAAGAAGAGAAGACTGTAGATAAACAGGTACAACTTAGGTAGAAGCATTTGTTTCTTCTCTGCATATCCCTTCACTGGGTAAATGTGAGGGTTTACAACCACTTTAAGCTGTCCCGCAAAATAATTGGGAAATGTAAAATATGCAGTTCTGTGCATTTTCACCAAAATCCCTATTCTGCATGTTTTTCCTTAACGTTGTGTAATGGTTTAGTTAAAAACTGCATAATAAAAGGGCCGTGCAAAAATGCCTGCATAAAATGTACAAATGCACACATGCATTTTTACTGTATAAGAATAGATAGGAAAGGGCCCTTAGAGTAAACATGTGCTTTTTCCATGCAGGGCCAAGTAACAGATTCATCAGCAGTGTGAACAGTAGGTTTTTATGAAACTTTTAGCAAGATTTTTCAAAGCATTTGGCAAGCTTCAAGCAGCATTCTCTATGCCTTCAAAGCATCTTTCAGCTCCTGTTTGGAAATGTTATACACAGATCTTAATGAGAGTGCTGATTGTCACTTTAAACAAGCTTCTAGCAGGCTTCAGCAGGCTTTGAACAAGTTCCAAGTAATGCTGATGACTGCTAGCAGCTTGTTTAAAGTGGTTGTATACTCTCCTATCGTTTTCAGCTAAGGAAGCTGACATCTTAGCCTCTGTTTAATCTGCAACGGATGGTTTGCTAGTTTGGTTGAGAGCAAAATCAAGGAGACAGCTAGCATTTCCGGCATGTCGGGAATATTAACTCCTCTTTGACATTATCAAATTGATGGCTAGACAACCGCTTTAAATTGGCAATCAGCACTTCCATTTGCATCTATATTCAACATTTACAAACTGGAGTTGAAGTGTGAATTAAAGCTTCAACAAAGCTTGCCAAAATCTCTGCAAATATTTTATAAAAGTGTGCTGTTCACACTGCTCTTATACAAGTTGAAGCCTTTGTGAAACAGGCTTAATACTGCCCTTACCAGCTGCAAATATTTACTTAAAGCTGGCCATACATTATACAATTTTCTTATTCAATTTCCTTTAGATTTACCTTCAACTATGTAGTGCAAGGGCCTACTTGATTGCATACAAATTGAAAGTGTTTCGGTTTAGCCTCATATTATATGGTTTTGGTAAATCTAAAGGAAAATTGTAAAAGAGGATTGTATAATGTATGACCAGCCTTACCTTGACTCCCTCCCATGTGAGAGAACTGGATGTCTGGGTTGCCAATCACTAAGCGCCAGTGATGTCATAAGATCACCAGACCCAGAAGTACTGGTTATTTCTTTTCATTTTGCTTCCAGTGGCTAAACATAATGATGGGCGGTTAAAGGGAAGAAGTGTATGTGCTGCTGATGGGGCCATTATTACAATACATGTTTTGAAAATTTAAAGGAGTGGTAAACCCTCAAGGTTTTTCAGCTTAATGCATTCTATGCATTAAGCTGAAAAACCTCCTGTGCTGCAGCTGCCCCCCAGAGCCCCCCTTTTTCTTACCTGAACCCGATCGTTCCAGCAATGAGTATGAGCCCAGCAGCTCCAGCCACTGTCTCAGGTCCTCATTGGATAGATGGATAGCAGCGGGAGCCATTGGCTCCTGCTGCTGTCAATCAAATCCAGTGACACAGGAGCCAGGGGCGGAGTTGAGTCCTGCTTTCTATGTCAATGGATGCAGCATCGGGACTAGGGAGCGTGCTTGCATGAGTGCCCCCATGGAAAGCGTCTTTCTGTGGGGACACCCGATGAATAGGCCGGGACACCCCAGAAAAGGAGGATTGGGGCTGCTCTGTGCAAAACCCTTGCACAGAGCAGGTAAGTATAACATGTTTGTTATTTTCCAAAATAAATAAAAAAAACCTGTGCAATCACTTTGAGGATAAAATCAAATCCATTTTGGGTTTAATTTTGCATTCTGTGTCCTGTTGGGGAGATTTCCTTTCAGAAAAAAATAAAAGAAAGAAAGAACGAAAAAGAAAGAAAGAAAGGAAGAAAGAGAAAAAACAAGGCTGTAACCTTTCCCCAATTCATCCAAATCAATAAAAATAGTTTTGATTTTAGATACATTTTAAAATGAATGTTATACACAGATCTTAATGAGAGTGCTGATTGTCACTTTAAACAAGCTTCTAGCAGGCTTCAGCAGACTTTGAACAAGTTCCAAGTTAGGGTCCATTCACACGTGCAGAGCCCGTTTTGACTCCATCCGTTGATCCCCACTGAGCTGGCGGGTGACAGGTCCGGTCAGAGCCCTGCTCTCCTCTATGGGGGATCGGATGAACACGGACCGTCTGTCCGTTTTCATCCGATCCGCCAGACAGATGGAAATTAGGGTCTCTACCCGTCTGAATTTAGCAGAACAGATCCTGTTGCTTTGCTCTGCATGGGCAAATCAGAAGTTTGTTTTATAGCAATTCTGTATTCAGACAAAGGTAATAAAACAAATGCAAGAAAGAAGTAATCATAAGCTTCCTTCTCTTACCTTTACCTCCCCCCAGCCACCCTGGTCCCCCCTACAGCCCCAAGAAAAATCCTCTTGTGATTGTGTCAGAAACAGGCAGTATGAGCCACTTTATTTAAGAAGAAAACTTGATTTGTACCTGGAATCATACCTGCAATGGTATGTATTCACAGTACATAATTATATAGATAAATGCAGGATTTGTGCATAAAGTAATAACACTTGGCAAGCATTTGAAAAAGAAAAAAAAAACCCCATAATATTACTTAATATACAAAAATGTCACGTCTATCTCTTGCTAGGAAAATTGTTATAGAGGACCCTTCAAAACTCATTATAGAACAAAATATCTAAGCAGTGGTACCCTTTGATAGTTCAAATAGTGCATATTTAAGGCAGTGCTAATTAAACAGCCCTAACTAATCAGGTCACTTATGAGGCGTGTTATTCATCTCGCTCTTAAAAAGGCTCTTCTGTACAAGTCACTTTACTTTGGTGTTGTGTTTATAAGACTGTGCCCAGCTGAGTTTCATTACTGTTTGCACAAAGTCGGAACATGTGTCTCTATTCTCCATGGTCTACCGGCTGGCAGCTGAATGTAGAGTGGGTTCAGTACAACATCACCTTACTTCTCTGATAACCTGAGGTGTGATATAAGGACTGTGTGCCAGCCTCTAGCTGTGCCCATTTTCTTTCCATGAATATAGCCAACTTAGGCTCAAGTTAAAAGAAAGCTCTTAAATAAAATGATAGACTGCAGTCTCTTGAAAGCAGGTTTTTCTGTTTTAACAGTGAAGGTCAAGTAGATTGTCTAGGTGCTGACACACTCTTCTTTCACTTGGGTGGCAGACCTAACCCACCCTGAAAAGAGATCAGTGATACTAGCGCTCCTGCAATCCAATTTTTCAATCACGGGGAATTTTCTCTAACTCATTAAGGGTTTTACATACTGAGTCCATGAAATACTGCACCACAATGACCATTGTGGTGTTTGGTATGCAGTAGAGGCAAGGTCCAATTGACTTCAATGTGCAGGTTGTACAGGTGGTGACACCTGTAAAACTCAACATTCCAAATTAAAATCTCTGTATTGTGAAGCAAATCATAGAGGCTGTGGCACTAAAAGCTCAATCCTCCAGCCATCATTTAAAGGTGTGTGGCCAGTAGTGAATAAAAACATGGTTCAACCATCTGTTTTTACTGGCTCTCCACCACCAGGGTGAACAAAGACTTAGGCCTCATTCACATGACAAATATGGGCCAATCCCATTAGTACACTAACTGTGAGGAGTTTGCATGTTCTTGCGTGGGTTTCCTTCAACTCTACAAAGACATGCTGGTAGGTTAATTGGCTCCTGTCCAAATTGGTCCTAGTATGTGTGCATATGCATGTGAGGTATGGACCTTAGATTGTAAGCTCCTTGAGGGCAGGTACTGCGTATATTGGTGCTATACAAATACCTGTTATAATGTGATTTTTATAAGGAACTTTATTTCTTAAAGGAGATATTCTGACCTCTCCTTCAGCCCCCAGATCCAATCACTGGCTTCATCTTGCCGCCTTAACCCCTGCAACATTTCCAGAAATTGCCCCTTGCTGACTAATGATGCCATAAAACAAGGTATTCACTCCTTGGTTATTTCTCGCCTTGACTACTGCAACTCTCTCCTCACTGGCCTACCCTTACTCAGCCTATTCCCCTTCAGTCTATTATGAATGCTGCTGCTAGACTAATACACCTTACTAACCGATCTGTGACTGCTGCCCCTCTCTGCCAATCCCTTCACTGGCTTCCCCTACCCCACCATATAAAACTCAAAATATTAACCACAACATATAAGGCCATCCACAACCTTGCCCCCCAGTTACATCACCAAGCTCATCTGCAGATATTGCCCAAATCATCCTCTCCATTCCTTCCAAGACCTCCTGCTCTCTAACTTCCTTGTTACCTCCTCCAAAACTTCTCCAGAGCCTCTACCATCCTCTGGAACTCCCTGCCCCATTATGTCCGGTCAGCCCCTACCCTGTGTGCCTTTAGGCGATCCCTGAACACTCATTTATTCAGGTGAGTTTGTACCATCTCCCCCTCCCTTTAGATTGTAAGCTCCATGAGCAGGGCTTCCTATCCCTTCTGTATTGAACTTTATTATAATTGTACTGTCCCCCCTCTACACTGTCAAGCACTGCACAAACTGCTGGCACTGTATAATAATAATGCACTTTACATGATCTTCTGCGGAGAGTAATGGGGTGATAGTATGGCAATAGCCACTAACGTCATCTGTAAGCCCCTCTCTTCCACATAGTAACACACTAGTGTTTCCTGTTGTCTATCCTTGTCTTCCTATGTGTTTCTCTACTTGACCCATAAAACTGGACATTACTTGGTCCAGAAAGTATCCCATGCCAGTGATCTTGCAGTGATGATATCTTGGCACTATATTTAAGCCACCACACATAGCTACTGGCTAATGATACTGTGTTCTTAATATACTCCAGACAAACATAGCAAATTATGTAATCAGGTCACAGGGCTGACATCATCATGCAGCAGCAATTAAGATATTATGGCAGAACTGGGGTCAGATGGAGCTGGCACATAAAATATCAAGTGTTCTTCGTACCTTTAGGTTGCAGATATTCGGGTCGGCAGACCTCATACACAGGTAAAACACATGAAGGTTGGATGGCTGTTTATGTGGAATGATATCATCACTGTAATTATCATTATGTCAGTAAGGTGTGGCAAGATATTACATCATCACTGCCTCAACACCTATGGGAAAGGTTGCATTTGGCATATTTCTAATATTTATATACTTGCAGAACACAGCATGGTACCCACAGAGAAGGGTTAAGATCCTTTTGAACCAGTCTCTGATGTTTGAGCACAAAGGCATAGTCCCCTTCAAGGACAAGGAAAAGCAGCCTTTGAAGCAGACTTGCAGATGTTAATATAGCAAAGCAAAGCATTAGAAAGCTCCTATTTGAATAATGATGGTTAAATAAGGGTAGTGCGAGTATTTCTGAAGATGCAACACTTTATGGAAATACTACTCGGCCAGCTCTCACCCTTGTAATTTTAATTATACGCCTCTCTTTGCCACAACTTCACCCTTGTATGTAAATCAGTCCACTCCAATTGAGTAGGTGTTCCAGCACATTACAAGGGAATATGTCAGCGTAACAGTGCACTTTACCCAGATCGCTAATTTACAGTCCAAGGTCTGCAACAGAACCAAATATGAAACTGCTGGATTCTGATACTGGATCTAAAGATGTGTCAGGGCTCACATTATTTTGCATTATTAAAGCAATTACAGGATCAGTCCACCCAAATGTTATATTTGAGCTTTAAGCAGAATTTTTGGGGGGGGGGGGTGCTGAGTAAGCCCCTGGCTTCTTTTATGTCTTTGCTTTTTCATCAATGAGATCTCCCTGCTACACTCCCCAACTCTCAAACTGCTCCTGCTCCACTGGAAATTTACATTTTGGTTGCTCCCCCTAACTTTTATGTGTGTGTGAAGCACTTACCCCTGAAGGGGCCGCTGAGAATCTGCCCAGGTTCTCCCTAATAGTAGAGAGGCTGTCAGTCCCACACACACTGATAAATCAGGCCTAGTCTTGCTTGAGAACTTCAACAGGAGAGAGGTTTAAGGTCAATAGATACTCCAAAACAATCAGTAACAATGGTAGGAGGACAAACTTCTCTTGCTAATCTTCCAAAGGCAGCTTTTATGGAGGTAACAGGGAATGGCCTGTATGTACAGGACTCACAACAGTAGTCCATAAAGCCACTTCTGTCACCTAGTTTCCTAGTTGCACTTGCACAGCTGTAAGTCCTAAACAAGTTCTTTACTCACAGTGTTCCAGCAGCTGTCTGCCACGCAGCTTTCCAAGACAGGTCCTTAGTAAGCAAGATAACAAGCACCTTCTCCATATCCAGGAATTCATTATAGTGTCCTCCAGCAAATGTAATTCTCAGACAGTCTTCCCCAGTTCCTCAACCCTGAGGCCTGGACTGCAGCTCATTGTCTCTCTGGCTATCTTTCAGGGGCAACTGCCCCCGAGGAGAAGTGGAATCCTTCCTTGAGAGAAAAGAGCAATCCACCCAGGCTTCTTGCACATTTATTACCTCTCCAGGCACCTCGTGGATGCCTCCTTCCAAGGATTGGCTGGGGCATGTTACATTTTCAACTAATCATTTGAATACAAACCAAAACAATCAAACACTGGTCCACTCACTGCAGTGAAACAGCCTAACTAGAACAGAGTGCTACATGTGTTAAACAGTATACAAAAAAAAAGAGAATGGAAACCTTTACAGTGGTATCAGCAAATGTGCAGACCAAGGAATTGAAGCACAGAGATACCAACAATAGAGTCACATAGAGACACAAGAAACTGTCAGGTAGTTTAACCTATTAACAATATATATTTTAATATAAGTAAAATCTAAAGTAAATGCTATTAATAGATATGCTGGCCTTGGAGTCAGTCAACCTGGGAATCTGCAGTGGACAGCACCAGAAAATAGGTGAGTATTGCAGTCCTAGTTGCTTTACTATTTTAAAACAGACTTTTCTTTGGTTAAATGATGACCAAAATATGGGATGTCCAACAAAAGGGAACACTATACTGTGTAGGGATGATAGGCTCACTTTGATATCCAATGTTGGAATTCAGTTCTATGCCCCATAGGCCCCCATGATCATAAAGCTTTGGCTATCGGGAAAATATTTTAACCACTTATAGGGGTGAGTAAAACAACATGACATATAGTATATATACTAATGTACTAATATAAGGTAGTTCTTCACTTTAACACTGCAGTTTTTGTTTTTTTGTTTTTTTTTTCCTTCTTTTGTCACCCTGTACCTGTTGATCCATTATTTTACATTTCTTGCAACAGGGTGGCAATGCTGTTTGCTGTGCAGAGAAATTGCACAGCAGCATTGTTATTGTGTGGAAAGGATAGTCTAACTCCAGCTAAAACTTTTTAGGCTGGGTTCCCACCTATGTGAATTGGATGCGGGTTTCTCTGCATCCAATTTGCATAGCAGGAGATTGTGACCAGCTGGCTCTCTATGGAACCGGTTCACACATCTCCAGAATGCCTCTGGTGCGAATTGCACAGGAGTCCTGTCCATGTTTCAGGTCTGAATTCTGCCCAAAATTCTGGCTGAAATTGGACCTGAAATGGTAAATGGGGACGCACTGGACCCCTGCTATGAGCTGCTTCATGCTGGGGTGTGAACCCAGCCTAAATCAGTTACAGCAAAGTGTTTTTTTTTTGTTTTGCATTTTGGGGGGGGGGGGGGAG
>BLSH010176472.1:1628769-1640746 GCA_018402905.1 Glandirana rugosa
AGAGTCTTCCCTCCTGTCGGTACCGTCAGAGGTATGAAAGAGTCATCTCTAAAGGGAATTGGTGATCTCTAGGCGCGATATCTACTTTCTGCAGATGTCGCACCTAGACTTATAGGCCCACCTGCAGGTACCTGTAGGCGGGGAAATGTGCGGGGGACGCGCGTGAGTGTCCGCCGCCGCGCGCGCGCCGGCGGCGTGCGACGCACCCGCACGGGAGCCCAGCCCGTCTGAGCTACAGGCGAGGACTGGGCGCTAGTGGACGTTTCGACATCTTGCCCCTTGGCGGTTACATTTGTACCGCCAAGGGAGATCTAACTGATCCCAGTGACAGGGATCAGTAGATCTGCTTGTCCCCCTCTCACAGAACGGGGAACCGCCATGTTTACATTGGCGGTTCCCCGTTCTACAGCTTTGCAGGTGATCGCGGGTCAGGAGCGGACATCGAGTCTGCCCGACCCGAGGGCACGCCCACGCAGCGTGCGGCGGCCGCGCGCGCGCCGCCGCCTGTGAGTGCGCGCAGGGGGCGTGTAAAGGGGCGGATGTCCATGGACGTCCACCCGGATATTCAGATCCACGCTGTAGACGTCTTTCATCTATAGCGCGGATCTCTAGTGGTTAAGGGAAATCTCTACTGAGAAAGTATGGAGACTGCCATGGCTGTCCTCCCTTCTGAGAGCACTAGCTGCCCAGCTGTCATGTTTATAAAATAAACCTATCTAATAAAACCTTCAGAGCCACTGTCCCTGAAGTATGCATAGTAAGTTTGGACCTGACTCTTTTGCATACTTTCTCTGGGTCAGTGATGTAATAAGTATCAAAGACTCTGGATCAGAATGACTGCCAGGGAACTGGAAATTTTCCAAAGGAACTCCACTGAATGAGTTCTTAATCCAGGAGAGGGCTTCTGCACCAACCGTAGCTTCAAAACAGACACATCTTGGGACTAGATCTGGCTTCAATATAATTAAATGTGGACAATCTATATTTCACTGTTTTGGGTCTTATATTAGCAATTCAAATGTGTAACTATCTGCTCAACTGGACTTTAGATATAATATGCCATCTGACAAGTTTCCTTTATTAAGCTATGCAAAGGAAGAGCAATGTCCAGGGTCAACATGCTGGCAATATCCAACCCTGATACGAAGATTCCCAGCTCATTTTCCTTACCAGTTTTGACAAAATTAGTGACAAAATAAAAACATTTTACTGGGGCTGTCTTAACTATAATGGCTGTCATGGGCCCGCGTCTAAGGAAACAAGATAAAAGAGGACAGCACCAAGCTTTAGAATTACCTATTTGCAATCAATTTTCCTTTTTTGGTTACTTTCTTCTTTTCGGACACCTTTGACCATATTCATCAAGAAAACCATAGAGGAAAGGGGGTTCAGTGATGCAATGAGTAGTCACAAGTCTCACTACAGTTCATGAAGCATGAAAACATCTTTCCTTCCTTTTATTTTGTGGTATATGCAGATATAAAATTATCATTAGCATTTAAAGTATACCCAATGCTGCCTACAATAGTTCATTCTAGGAGTGTTTTTGCCAAAATATCCACATGGTACAAGGGGCAAAGCTTGTAAAAATGGCTATAATCATAAAGGTGTTCCTAGGGTCCTGGCTTTCAGATATTTTACCATTCGTTGCTATCCCTCTAAATGCCAAGAGCAGTTCAGGAGAGCTGTAGGGTCAGGCCCGGGCTACATGTGGACTGTGGGAAGCCAGTATACATGCACCATAACTTCTACTCTTATTTCTTTTTCTTGTTGGAACATTTTAACGTGTCCTATTTAAAGTTTCCCACAAACGCCAATAACAATGCAGATATTTGTCTCATTATCGGTATAAAAATGTTCTCTGCATTATATTGTTGTCCAGATTCTATATATACTCAGTTCCGCTGTAATTTCTATAAGCACTAAGCAGCATTCAGAATAAGTGGGTCAGAGAGAATAACATCTCATTCGTACATCAAATCCTACGGGGCCATCACTGAAAACCCATGGGGAACCCATTTTAACAATTCAGCAGTAGGAATTCAATCTAATTTCCAGCCTCAAAACTGGATATGTTCTCTAGCACAACCTATTTCCTGCTATTTTATCTCTGAACCCTGGGAGAGCTGAGATACAGAATCACTGGGAAAATTATAGGCAGGGCCAAGGCTGTCTTCATTCATTTGATGGTCTCAGGGGGAATCTTAAGTCATATTTAGAATAAGGGAAAAATGAATACAGAGTGTCCTCACCTGGTGTAATTGCTTTGGTGCCTAGGAGTGTGTCACCTTTAGCAATGTATTCTTTCCTCTGGTGAAATTCTTCAGGCTCCAGTGGGGATTCTCCTGGCAGTCTGAGAATTAGTGGGGGAGCCCATTGAAAATTAGTAGTTTGTTACACTTGGAGGATTTACACAGTACTCACAGAGAAGAGCTCATTCTGGTAAATTTCGCTACTTTCTTTAACCTCTCATTTTCTAACCGTGTCTTTGCTTCCTTTGGGAGTACTCTTGTTTCTGTAAGGCTGCCTTCACATCTATACATTGCAGCAACAAAAAGTAAATGCACTCCTTAACACACATTACCATTCTTTTAGGGTACTTGCACATTGTACTGATGTAGGAACATCAGACATTCCTGGCAGAAAAAAACGCAAGATGAGCATTAGTGTGTAGACAGTATGTGCCTATGCTTACACACGCATGCATCTAAAAATTAGTGGCCAGCAATGCAGATTTTTGTATTTTTTCTTTACTGATATATATGCAGCGTAAATTTACGCAGATGTGTGTGCAGGCCCATTAAACGGGCTGCATTTACATCAGTAAAAAAAAAAGCCTGAATCCCTTTATAGGTGGTGTGTTTAGGTGTATGTGTGCAAGAGGCCTAAGAGTGGTGCTGAAACATATAACCATGGTAGAATGAAATACACTCACACTACAGTGCACCACAACATGCATGCTGTTAAAAAACAAAACAAAAAAAAAGCATGTGCTTTGACAGTAAAAGAAGAATGGGCAGTTTGAGAGCACAAGTTAGCTTTTAGTAATGTTGTCCCTTAAAGAGGAACTTCACCAGATTTTTGAAAAAGTAAAATTCAAACTACAAATATTTTAGCTGCTGACTTAAAATTAAACACACACTTACCAGCCCATGAAGTCCAGCACTGTCACCCTACAACCCAAGGTCTTCATCACTGTTTTCATTCATGGGCTGCCATCTTGGATTCAGTTGGCTTCCTGATCCAAGCCAACTCCTTACTGTGCATACTTAAGCCTCATGGGATGTGTGACCTTAACCCAGAAGGCTACAGGTAGGAAGTAGGGGGGGGGGTGGGTGACGTAACAAGGTTACGTCATCCTCATCTAGGCTAGAAATGTGAGAAAGCACCTGCTGAGAAAAGGAGGGGGAGGGTGTCCGGAGAATGCCTATCAGATGTTTGGCATGGGTGCAGAATTCTAAGCAGAATAGTGGCACGCATACACGCATCAGGAATGCATGCAAGCACACGGGCATGCACTCAGTGCATGTTGGCACCAGACGGGCTATTTAAAGATGCTCCTACTCATGCTTAATTGCTGCCTGGTCCTGCTACTACACTCCTTGTTACCTTGTTGCTGACCTGGCTTGCCTCTGACCTGAACTTGGATCCTGCTTTTGCCGTGTTGCCGGGTTCTGACCCTGGCTCTGTTCCTGACCACATCTCTGCCTTATGATTCTGAACATCGCTGCCCACCTTCTGCTGACCTCAGCTATTCTTGTGACCACGCTTCTGTTCCTGGCTTGGTTCCCACATCCTGTTTGAGTGCCTACTTGGCTGTCATCTGTACCACCTCTGCTCACCACAGTGAGTTCCTGTCTTAAGTCTACTGGGAGCTCTGACAAGCCTCGAATCCAGATCCTGCATCCCAGGTGGAGTACCCCTTTAACTTCAGCTGCATCTTCATGCACAGTTACTGTTCCCGACCTAGTGTTCTGCCAGCCTGCCTGGGACCTCATCACCTCTCCAACCAGGTACGTGACAGAGGGTTAGTAAGAGGAAGTAGTGGCTATTAGACTGAAGACATCTACTGCCAGAAAAAAATACTACAGAGGAAATCTCCAGATGGTAGGTAAATATTGCAGCAAGAGCTGGATTTGTTATTTTATTCCCTTTAGTTATGTCTCTGCCAGCACTGTGTAGTGTTGTGTAGTCCCTACACATCAATCTGTATGAGTAAACCATGATGCAGGGTGGAAAATCCTCCTACAGCATAAATTGTTTAAGCAACTAGTGCAGTATGGGAAAATGGGGAATTTGGTCTGTCTAACGTTTTTCTACTATCAGATACATTGTTACGTGTATTTTTTTGCATATGGTTTCTAAAAATGTACAGGAGTAAACAAGGTTTTAGTGGCATCTAACTTCAGTCCTCACAGATGTGCCTATTAGCAGAGTTGGTATGGTAGTCTGTCAGAGATGGAGTGAATATCATAGATTTTCTTATGTTCTTATGAAGTTATTTATTACTATTTTACTGGTAAAAGTAGGATAATCTGCTAATGGGATCAGCAGTAGTACTCATGTTAGGCTTGTGTGTTTTCAAACACATCTCTGATGAAAAGTCTTAAGATCTTCTTACGATCAGATGAGGAGGAATTACACAATACTTTTCTGAGTTTCTGTGCCCCACGGTGCTCAGTTACACAGGGAGATGTCTCAGGGTCTTCCTCTAATGAGGTCTCAACAGAGTACGTTCCAGGGCATGATTACAGGCTTTAAACATTGTGAAAAATAGGGTGTTATTTTCATCTAGGTGGAATATTTTAGCATTATTTGATTAAAATAGACGTGTCCTGCAGAATGGAAAAAAAAATGACGAATAATTGTAGCATTTGCGTAAAAGCTAAAGTTTAGTCTTGTTAAAGAAGAACTTCAAACTTATTATAAGAAGCAGAATATAGAGTTGGAAAACGACTGATGTGAAAGCCAAGTAAATAAACTAAGACATCTACAATGCTTATATGGAGAGAACCGGTAAACCATGTTAAATAATATACACTGTATCTCCAGTATCAGACATCTGCACAAGTTATGCATCTATAACACCCCAATACACCATGCTCATTGCCAGGCACAGCTTATACTGGAACTCATTAGACTAGAGCGCCTGTTACAACATTCCATACTTCAAAGGAGCAAGATTTTAAAGTTATACTTATGCACCTGGCAGAACGTAAGAAATGTATACATATTGTAGATGTTCAAAAATTTGAAGGGCAATAAACTAAGAAGCTTAGTTATGAAGGATCACAATGATTAAGTTGCCTTTTTTTCCTTCATTTTCTTACATTCTTAGTTGTGAGGATGTCCATTTATCAGCATATCAATTATGTGTATGGTCCTTTTAGAACCCACTGTTTTTTTAGCATTAAAGTGTAACTGTGTGCAATATATATATATATATATATATATATATATATATATATATATATTTATGTTGTTGACTGTCACTAGCATTAACACAGCAGCTGAAGTTTAGATATGGCAGTTGCTACTTTGGTCCAGCTTGGACCAATGCAATGCAAGTATGTATGTGCCATATCTGTGGGATCCCCCTGTAAGCTGGAAGTCACTCTAATAGGCATTTCTACTGCAGTGATTGCTGATGCGTCAAGTGGCTGCCCTGCTGCTTATTGAATACAAAGGAGCCTTTCAGAGAACATTTTAAATTTCTCTCAATAAGTTATTTCAGTTCTCTAATTGGATGAGGTGGAGATTGTAACGTTTCTGCCCTGCCTTTCCAGCTCATCCAGTCAGAAATGCTTTGCATGTTGAGCGAGCAACTTCCTGTGTTTACAATGCAGCAGGGGAGCCACCTGGCATAGGACCTGGAAGGTAGTAGAGATTACTGTAATAGTGGTGCCTTCTACAGGAATTTCCAGCTTCCACAAGGATCCCATAGATATGGCACATATATACTTACATTAATTCAAACTGGACTAATGTAACTATGTAAAAACTGCTATACCTACACTTTAGCTTTAATATTCCTTTGTAATATAGGTTTATTATTGGTTCATCCTGCCAGTAGATGCACTAATTTCCTACTTCCTGTAGCAAACCAATCTGTCCATCAAAAGTGTCAGTTACAGGTTTGGGTAAAACCACATAATACTGACAGGGGTCAGCTTTCATTCATATGACTTAATTTTTATTATTTTTTTAATTAAAAAAAACTGTTGCTGTAGATTTTGGTGTGGAATTTGTCTATAGTTTGGTTGCTCCTTACTTACAATCCTTTTAAACTTACATTATAATTTAAAGACTACCCAACCTACAGGGAGACATTGCTGCCATGCAGCTTCCGTTGCAGAATGAAAATTTACAGGAGGGGCTTAGAAGACCTTTTACATTTGAATCTACACCTACCCTAGTGGTAGCAAACATAATTACTTCTTCTAAATAATTTTTCCTTTTCCTTGTTTTCCCAACTTTTCACAATGTTGCTGTTTGTTCCTTTTCACATATTATCTAGTTTGTTGGATATTTTACAATTCAGACACAAAACTATATAAAAAAAAATAATTTTAAATCAATTTGCAACTTCTTTATAAATCAATGGTGTTCATTTTGCACACAAATATTTTATGCTAGAGAAAAGACCTAATAAGCATAAAACTATTTTTATGAAGCCAATACCAATAAAAAATGGTGTTATTATAGGTTATATCATACAAAGCTTCAATACATTCCTAATACATCCTTTGTTGTATTAGCAATTTCCATGTAGAAGTTGAGCCATTTACGATTGGAAAGAGGCTAACTTCAATGAGAGTGCTCAACAGAAAATAGAAACATTATAAAGTCCAAAATGAAGCTGCACTTCTCACAGTACTAAGCCTTGCAATGTAGGGTGCTTGAAGTGAATGTCATGGATGGTGACAGAACCAAATGTAAAGATGCAAAGTCACCAGTACTCCAAACAGGTGCATTTCACATGTTTCTTGTGAAGACAGAGTCACTTAAGGTATAAGAAGCTGACCTTTCAGGGTCTCACAAAGTCCATTTATCATAGCCACAACAAGGATCCTTCAAGGTCCCGAAACATTGGTAGATGCCTTTACCTTCCTAAATCAAATCCTGGACAAAAATAAACTCCAAGCCATATTTTCCTTAAACTTAAGCTAGAAACATCAAAGCCCAAAACTGAATGTCTAGTTTTTTTGGATGGGCTCTGCTTCTTAGCCACTGCAGTACTGGTAAGAATCTATTAAAAAGATATCTATGTTTTTGACTTATCTAATGACTGCTGATGATAGTGCAGGTCACTAGAAGCCTTCATATGTGTTTGCATAGTGCCTGACTAGTGAAATGGGTGAAATATAGTGCTATGTTGGCAATTTGGCAGAGTGAACGCTTTGAACTAGTGCCAGGCAAATATTTGTAGACCCCTCCTCACAAATAGAATTACATCGAAAGCAATTAAAGAATTTCACCTTATAATCCCCTGCCCTGTCTTCAAGTAAAAAGAACTTGGATCCCCACTAGATATAGCAGAACATCAGTAGAGAACAGTAGGGGTTAGCCACATTTCGGACTTTTGTAGTCTTGTTGCGGGTATGGAATTCAACCCTGGCCAGGACATTCTGGTCACCAATATAAATATACATGTATATATATATATATTTATTAATACCTTAATGTTTTTGTAGGCACTGCATGTTCATCATGCTTTCCATCATTGTGTCATCGAGGATATACATCGAGTCCATGATGTTCAGTGCATTGGGAGGAATTGCCCTTGACTGTCTTTGGCAGAACCACCAGAAGTCTCAGGAAAAAAAAGCAAGATATGTATCTGGGGTCTGTGTTAGTGCCCCTTCAGAATGAATGTCAAGAGAGGTAGTTCTATGAGGCTTGTTCATGTTCATGGACCCAGATGAAGCTACATGACCCACATCCATTATAGACTGTACTCTGTAATTTTACACAAACTTTGTGCAGTATTCATAAAGTCTCTAATAAAAGCCAGGCCTATAACAATAATTGACTAAAGCTATATAATCGTTTTAATTAAGCCATAAGCAAAAGAAAAAAAAATCTGGAAGCTGCACTGAGTAAAGCTGCTTTCGGCTGTAAATAATGTCTAGAAAGATGTGCATGATGCAGCCCAGGAGAGGAGAGGGTTAAGGGCAGAGCGCAGCCAATTGTCTGCAAAAGATTGGATGGTATCAGGGGACCGTTGTCTGTTTTAAACGCCAGGCTCTTAAGCAGCATTAAGTGAAAGATAGATCCAAATGTAAAGGGACATAATCTTATATATAAGGTCACCGCTCTCCCCGCAAGATGGCATATTATTATGGAATACATTTGTTATGGAACCGAGTCATTATCAATACTTAAAGGGCATTTAAGTGAATGGTATTACAGACTGATAATGGCCACGGCACTTTAGTGAATAAACCACAATGCCATTATGTATTCTTAACATGCAATGGGATTTCTGCTTCATTATCTGCTATTACCTGTCTTCCTGTTAACCTCCAATATGCACCAAGTGCATAATCAGCAGCACAGTGTGATGCCATGACAGCCAAGGGTTACTACTGCCCCACAGACGCTGCTAATGTCTATGTAGATGACACAGCTAGTGTCCTGGCTGCTTCAGTAATTCAGCATAATTCGGGAAATAAACCATTAGTATTCATGGCGAATGGTTGTTACTGGCACAGTCTGTTTTTTTCCATGGCAACAAGTGGAAACGGCCTAATCCTTTGCCAGTGACCTGTTGACATTTGGAGGTTAAGAATGGAAGAGGCACTGTACTCAGCCATATTTTCCACCTTGACAATGGCT
Organism: Glandirana rugosa; assembly: GCA_018402905.1. Classification (NCBI taxonomy): domain Eukaryota; kingdom Metazoa; phylum Chordata; class Amphibia; order Anura; family Ranidae; genus Glandirana; species Glandirana rugosa. The sequence continues at coordinate 1,637,608 of BLSH010176472.1, forward strand.
AGCACATAAATGATCTGGCACCTCAATCAAACCACCTGCAGTGCCATCCTAAACTTATAGCCATGTGCTTAACACTTATGTTCATGGGAGCCTACTCTCCAACCTAAATCAACAGAGATCTGAAAAAAGCCATTAAAATGAAACTCCGCTTTTAATCCTATTTTCCATAACCCCTTCTCCCTATGTGTTTCAGAATCACCTTGTATTAAGATTCTGGTCCTTGGCTGAAGGTTCTCCTACCCTTTTCCATATGCTTTGTTGCTGGCTGTGTTGTCCTTTTTATTAGAATTATTCAGATCACAACTGCGTTTATTTCAAAGGCCTAGGCTCCATCACACTTAAAGGATAAACCTTGCCATAGCAAACGAGGAGAAATGTGTTATTTAAGTATGATCTTGTGATTTAGTGCCCATAGAGAAAGACTTTTTTCATGACAAAACCTGTCTATGTTTAAAGCTTGACTCTGAGCAATGTTCATTTAAATGTAATCATCAAGATATAAATCCACTACAGTGTGTAAGCATGAAATGCCTTTGCTAACCTAGGTACTGTATATCTTTGTAACGGTAGCAGTGACATTATCACTGTGCTGTACATAACCTGTGCAGAGAGCAGAGCTGTGGGAGGGACCCGGCAGGCTCCACCTACTACAGGCTGCTTGCCGAAAACTACAGGAAGGGGAGAGACAAGACCAGTCACCCTGGACTAGCAGAGAGAGCAGCAGTGAGTGGTCTTTATTACAGGAAGCTCCTGCACAGAGGAACAGTGTCACACTGGATTACTGCACAGATCTGGGAGAAATACACAAAGCACACTAAGATTTAAGTAAGAACATACATGACTATTATATTTAGACAATATTTGCTTTTCCCAGAGTTCAGCTTTAAAGCACATCTATGGGCAGCACATTGACTGGGGTTTAAGTCCAGTTCAGCCTGGACAATATCTGTATGTGGTTTGCATTGTGAAGGACACAAGGACAAGGTGATTCTGGAACACATAGGGAGGAGGGGTTATGGAAAATAGGGTTACATTTTGAGTTTCATTTTCAATGGCTTTTTTCAGATCTCTGTTGATTTAGCGTATCCCTTTGGGTACTCTGGTTTCCTCCCGCACTCCAAAGAAATGATTTTAGGTTAAAACCTAAAACCTAACACTGGTCCTAGTATGTGTGCACATGTATGTATATTGCAAACGATATTGCTACTACAGTACCCATGCAATATATTCTTAATAGAGCTCACAGGTGCTTGATCCACAGTCGCTTGTCTGAGAAGGTAATCCATTAAGATGATCTGCACAACCAGTTGTTGCTCTTCAAAATCTTAATTTTTAAACAAAGAAACCACAGTGTACAAACACAGATAAGATCAGTTGGCGAGTCATAAATAAGACCTTGTAGGCTGAAACGCCTCAACTGATCTGATCTGCATTTGTACACTTTGGTTTTTGGATTAAAAATTAAGATTTTTTAAGAGCAACAACAGGTTGTATGGGTGATCTTAAAGGTCACATGCATGTACACATGTGAGATGGAGACCTTAGATTGTAAGCTCCTGTATGTAACATACTGTGTAAATTGCCACATCATATGAAAAACGCCTATAAGAAGTTTTTTTTTTCCCATAGCTTTTGAAAAGAGGTTAGAATGATTACAACCCCTACTAGGTTTCTATTGCTGCCTGTGCTCTATTGGATAATATACCCTTTACTTTCAGTCTAGAAACACAACAGGAAATCTATTCAGAATGAGGGGGAAATCATCCTTAGATCAGTGGCGGCTGGTGCTCCATTGGTCGGGGTGGCGGCAGACAGACCTGACTATAGACCCCCCTGTTGTTCCAACCTGCCACCGCACACCATTGACAACACCGCCTACCCTAGTCTCTGGCTTGCCCTCTCGGCTGCCAGGCCCCAGTCAGCCCTGTACTTACCCCGTGCAGGTCACGGCTGCATTGGCGGCTTTCCCCCTCTGTCTCCTCTGTGTCCCAGCCATCGCTTCTCCTCCCAGCCAATCGGGTCTTTGGAGTCCCGACCAATGGGGTCTTAGGACTCCTGGCAAATGGGGTCTCAGGACCCGATTCCTTATTGGCCAGGAGGAGAAACAGGAAGGCATTAGCAAACATTAATTCACTAATGTCACACAACAGGGTGGGCTATGCGTCCTGAGCCCACCCTTTTTTTTAGGTCAATTAGAGCCTCAGGCTCTAATCATGTGCTTCTAAAAAAAAAAAAGAAAAAAAACCATAGAAACCCCTGCATGTAGGTTAGGGGGACAGGTGCATGGATTGGGGGGGCGGTGCCCGTACACCCCTCATGGACAGGCCACCACTGCCTTAGATTATTAGAAAGAGTAAACCTCTCACATGCAGCAATAGGAATCCAACAAAAGTTCTAGTCACCCCCAACTCTGAACCTCCAGTCCAGAGATTACACCAGCAACACTTTTTTCTGCCACTAGATGCCCTCAGTCCAGGCCTGTACTGGCCACCGGGACTACCGGGAGTTTCCCGGTGGGCCGATGGCTCAGTGGGCCGGTTCAGTGACAGACAGCCTGTCAAAGTCATGGCTGTGAGCCTCGCACAGCCATGACTTTGAACAACGCTGTACACTGCTTAGTGGCAGCTGGCAGGGCTGATCGGCAGATCAGGGGGGCCGCTGAAGCCCAGGTGCTCCTTCCTGTGAGGGGAGCAGGTCCGTGGAGGAGAAACTGTTGTGTCCCTCCCCCCCTTGAGCTGCATGAGGCTGACGCTGTGAGAAGAGGGCTGTTTCCTGCCCGTGCCCATTCCCCCTCCTCCTTCGGGCAGCTCTCTATGTGGAGAGAGAAGCTGCGGGCTCTTCACCCCCCTCCCTCTCCTCCTCATGCTGCTGTACACAAATAAAAAAAGAGCACAAAGGAGGATAATGGGACATGTAGTCTGGAGAACTGGCAGCCCATCGCAATCCTAAGAGAGGAACTGTGCAACCCCCAGCATACCCATCTGAAGGGAAGGGAGAGAGAGCCAGGCTATGGGTGGTAAGTGACATATTGCATCTGGGGACGCTGCTGTGTGGGGGCTCTCTGGGGACGCTGCTGTGTGGGGGGCTCTCTGGGGACCCTGCTGTGTGGGGGGCTCTCTGGGGACCCTGATGTAAGGAG
>BLSH010176472.1:1647351-1659881 GCA_018402905.1 Glandirana rugosa
TACCACAAATCGTACCGAGTCGGTCCCCAATCTCCTTGTGGCACCCCCCACCTCACAGTGCCCAGGGCAGCCGCCCCTCCTGCTCACCCCTTCTCCTGGCCCTGGTCAAGACCACTATGCACTTCTACATTCATCATAGTATTAGGCTAGCCAAACTCATCCCACTGGCTGAGCCATGCTAAACACCATGAAAGGAAATCTTCCCTGCAGGCTATTGTATTCAGACAGTCACTACACCTGCATCTGTCTGAATACCCAAACAGCAACTGCATCAGACAGCTCCTTACATTTTTCAATAGAGTTTTATCTCAAGTGATGCTGACACGGTCACCCATGGCTCAAATGTTGGCTGATTTCTGCTGAATTGGCTAAAATGTGAGCTGTAGAAGACATTTGTGAAGCATGGAAGAAGAATGTGACCCAGGAGACAGGTATTGGAAAAACTCATGATGGGACTGAACAGCTCACATACTGTACAATACCTGCAAACAATTCTAGGAACATGTTAAGGAATGTCCATGTCATTTATACCCTATATTGGTGCTGCTGTCATTTGTAGAATAGGGGAACACCACTCATTTTTTTCTGCTAAAGTGTACAAAGTGACATTTGTAAGTAAAAAGAGACCATCATAAAATATCTCTATGGCATTGGGACCTCTCTAACACCCACGCTTGACCAATCTATCTACTTTACTAAATAATTATCAGTAAATTATATTTGCATAGTGAACAATAGGTTGAACATTTATTCAACCTTGATACTGGCAACAAAAGTAAGCCCCCAAGGCTCTCTTATATCAGGAGATTGACTGGGGACAGTAAAAGAAGGGGGGGGGGGGTCAGAGAAGACAGGATCAAACAGCCTTTTTACACAATGGACAGGATTAACCCCCTTCAATTCCACAGTGAGTATAACAAGCATGCTTTACTGTATATCTAGACTGATTTTACTGTTGTGGGTTTAGTAACACTTTAAATCTAGGGGGTTGCAGAAGAGGCTGTATTATTTATATGACTCCCCCCTCCAGCTGGCTTTCTAAATCCATGTGACCGGTACACTGCAGCCTCTTCTGCTCCTAGCCATGGTCACACTCCCGCCTTCTCCACATACAATACAGTTTTAAAGCTGCATTAAAGCCAAAAGCCACAAAAGCAAACATTTATTATATTGCAGCTTACCAATTCTTGGAAGTGATGGCTGCATTTGTTTTCTTTTTTAAGCTTTCTTTCCTTTATTTTCACCTGGTGATATGGCCAGTAAGTCTGCTGTTTTTCAACACAACAAGCTATTCTGCAGATGTAGGAGTTAGAGGGTTGGGACAAAGTATTTACCACTGACATGGGTGCTTACAATGATCAGTGTTTATTTAATTTATGGAAAACCACTATCGCAAAATGAAAAAAAAAAACTGCTTGCTGTATATGCTTATAAAGTCTTAGCTGGAGTGCAGCTTCAATGTGTATCTAAATCTGCTAGTACATCTAACACTGCCCTCCCCCAGATTAACAATGCCGCTGTCCAAAGGTGTCTCTGCGCTCGCTCGTTCATCCAGAGTAGAGGCACTCTAATACAGAAAGTGTGTTATAGGCCAGATCACCATGTGAAAACAAAAAGCCTTACAAAAAAAAAAAAACAAATGCAGCCACCTCATGTAATGATTGGTAAGTTGCAATGTATTACATTTTTGGCTTTGAGTTTAGCACTACTTAAAGTGGTAATAAACCCTCCTATCATTTTCAGCCAAGGAAGCTGCCATCTTGGCCTCTGTTTAATCTTAAACTGCCATGATGCTGCTCATGTGATCAGCTATGACACCAACCATTGGACAGTTTGACAGTTTGGTTTAGAGCACAACCAATGGGAGTGTTGCATTTCCAGCACGTGCCAGAAATGTAACTGGTGTTTAACCTCTTCACCCCCAGAAGGTTTTCCCACGTTAGGACCAGGGTACTTTTTGCAATTCGGCACTGCATCAATTTAACTGACAATTGCGCGGTCGTGCGACGTTGTACCCAAACAAAATTTGCGTCCTTTTTTTCCCACAAATAGATCTTTCTTTTGGTGGTATTTGATCATCTCTGCGTCATTTCTGATCACTGCTATCAACAAAATAAGAGCGACAATTTTGCAAAAAAATCAATATTTCTTACTTTTTGCTAAAATACAAATAAAATATATAAAAAAACTAATTTATTCGTCAGTTTTGGTATTCTTCCTCATATTTTTGGTAAAAAAAATCACAATCGACATTTATTGATTGGTTTGTGCAAAAGTTGCTATGTTTACAAACCATGAGAGTTAATTTCTGGTGTTTTTCCATTTTTTTTTTTTACCAGTAATGGCGATGAACTGCTGTTGGACATGTTTGACACTTTTTTGGGACCAATGACATTTATACAGCGATCAGAAATTTAAATGTACACTGATTACTGTATAAATGTCTTTGGCAGTGAAGGGGTTAACTTGCAGGGGGAGATCTAGGGGTTAACTGTGTTCAGTGTGTGTGTTCTAACTGTGAGGGGGCTGGGCTGTCAGGGGCATAAGAGAGCTAACTGATCCCAGTGACAGGGATCAGTAGATCTCTTACATGCCGCCTGTCAGAACGGGGAACCGCCGTGCTTACTTTGGCGGTTCCCCGTTCTTTCCCTCTGGCAGGGCCTCGCGGCTCACCAGCTGACATTGGGTCCCCCCAGCCATGGGCACACTCCTCCAGAGTGCGGCGGGCACAAGAGAGCGCCCCCGGTGGGGCGCTCTCGACCTCCTAGCTGCAAATCCGCGATTCGCCACTTATTTACAGAGATTCGCAAGACAGCGCCACATTGCCGCAGTAAAATGGGCTAGCTGGTCGGGAACTGGTTAAACTGTTAAATGGATGGGTTTACTAGTGCTTTAAATAGCTCTGCACTGTACATGATGACGCCAAGGCTCCACTATCCGACCATAGCTTCAGGGAGGGGGAAATAGAGCTGCAGCCTGCTGGGAGTCAAGTTAGTAATATAATCTATTTGAACTCCCTAGACCAGAAGCATTTAAAATGGCAATAAACGCAAAAAAAAAATAATTTAAGCAGTATTAACCACTTAAGGACCGGAAGGATTTACCTACTTCCTGACCAGGCCATTTTTTGCGATACGGCACTGCATCGCTTTAACTGAGAATTGCGTGGTCGTGCGACATTATACGCCAACAACATTTATGTCCTTTTTTCCCCACATATTGAGCTTTCTTTTGGTGGTATTTGATCACCTCTGCTTTTTTTATTTTTTGCTCTATAAACAAAAAAAGAGCGACAATTTGATTTTTTGCAGATTTTTGTCTTCAGATTTACCATAACTATGTAGTGCAAGGGCCTGCCTGACTTTGTCATGTTACAACCGAAAACTTAAATGTATTTTATGGGGATTTTATGTGATAGACCAACACAAAGTGGCACATAATTGTGAAGTGGTAGGAAACATTTTTTTCATTTTTTTTTCAAATACATATGTGAAAAGTGTGGGGCGCATTTGTATTCGGCCCCCTTTACTCTGATACCCCTAACTAAAATCTAGTGGAACCAATTGCCTTCAGAAGTCACCTAATTAGTAAATAGTGTGCAATTTAATCTCAGTATAAATACAGCTGTTCTGTGAAACCCTCATAGGTTTGTTAGAGACCCTTAGTGAACAAAAATTATCACAAAGGCCAAGGAACACAACAGACAGGTCAGAGATAAAGTTTTGGAGAAGTTTAAGCCTTTGTTCGCATTGGAGCGATTTGACAGGTCAAATCGCATGACAAGTCAAAGCCTATTGCCAAAGGCACCTAAAGGCACCGTTCCATTCACTGAGACACCGACTTTGCGGTACCGCACCAAAATGTTCCTGCACTACTTTTAGAGATTTTGGGAGCAACTTCAATAGACATCTGTGCATGAAGCCGCACAGATATCTTTCAAGTCGCGCCCTAAGTCAAACTAACATGCGGCTTTGAAATTATGCGATTTCAGATGAAGTTGCACAATTTCAAAGCAGCGTTGAATGTGAATGAGGGCTAAAGCATGTTAGGTTATAAGAAAATATCTCAAAATTTGAACATCTCGCGGAGCACTGTTCAATCCATCATCCAAAAATGGAAAGAGTATGGCACAACTGCAAACCTACCAAGACATCCACCTAAACTGACAGGCCGGGCAAGGAGAGCATTAATCAGAGAAGCAGCCAAGAGGCCCATGGTAACTCTGGAGGAACTGCAGAGATCCACAGCTCAGGTGGGAGAATCTGTCTACAGGACAACTGTTAGTCGTGCACTCCACAAATCTGGCCTTTATGGAAGAGTGGCAAGAAGAAAGCCATTGTTGAAAGAAAGCTATAAGAAGTCCAGTTTGCAGTTTGTGAGAAGCCATGTGGGGGACACAGCAAACATGTGGAAGAAGGTGCTGTGGTCAGATGAGACCAAAATTGAACTTTTTGATCTAAAAGCAAATCACCCTGAACACAAAATCACCACTGTGAAACATGGTGGTGGCAGCATCATGTTGTGGAGATGCTTTTCATCGGCAGGGACTGGAAATCTGGTCAGAGTTGATGGGAAGATGGTTGGAGCCAAATACATGGCAATCTTAGAGGAAAACCTGTTAGAGTCTGCAAAAGACTCGGGGCTGGGGCAGAGGTTCACCTTCCAGCAGGACAACGACCCTAAACATACAGCCAGAGCTACAATGGAATGGTTTAGATCAAAGCATATCCATGTGTTAGAATGGCCGAGTCAAAGTCCAAACCTAAATCTAATAGAAAATATGTGGGAAGACTTGAAAATTGCTGTTCTCAGATGCTCTCCATCCAATCTGACAGAGCTTGAGTTATTTTGCACAGAAGAATGGGCAAAAATGTCACTCTCTAGCTGTGCAAAGCTGATAGAGACATCCCCAAAAAGACTTGCAGCTGTAATTGCAGGGAAAGGTGGTTCTACAAAGTATCGACTCAGGGGGGCTGAATACAAATGCATGCCACACTTTTCACATATTTATTTGTAATAAATTGTGAAAACCATTTATCATTTTCCTTCCACTTCACAATTATGTGCCACTTTGTGTTGGTCTATCACATAAAATCCCAATAAAATACATTTACGTTTTTGGTTGTAACATGACAAAATGTGGAAAACGTCAAGGGGTATGAATACTTTTTCAAGGCACCGTATTCCTTCCTTTACATCTATCTTTGCCTTTTCGCTATAACAAAGAAAAAAAAAAGTAATAAAGTCTTCTTGAAGGAACATACAAATGCACCAAGTGTCTTATATATCTGAATTAGGAGACAACCTGTTTGATTGCTGCAGGCAGCACAGAGATTGTCCAGTATACATAAGGCCCTGTATGATAACTGCAATGTATCAGCAATGACTGGGGACTGTGCACGGTGCGATTCACAAAGAATGCCACTTATCCTCATAGAGGAAGAAGCAGAGGTTTGCTCGCAGCAGAGAGGCTGAAAATATTTCTAAGCAGCTGACATAAATTCAGTACAGCCTGACCCCTTGTGGTGATGTCATCCTTACCTCCTGTTGCCATAGTTACCTGCAATATATATTGGCAAAGTATCATATTATCAAGTGCAATTGTCATCATAAATGAACATTTTCAATTTGAAATTGGCCTTCATTGAACAGTTTTCTATATCCTGATTGAAATTTCTTCTGGAAATATTTACCTTCTCCATATACAATTCTCCCTTTTTATTCTAGACATGGCTTTATATATGAGAATGACAATAAAGGTAAGGAAGAATGTAGCTGTCAGTCATCAGCAGTTTGCATCTGGGAAGACGTAAGCCTTCTCACTTTGAGTCATCCAATCCAACATGATTAAAACTCACATCCACAGTAGAAAGATGCCAATCCCGACTATAGTGACTCTTCATGGGTCATACAGCTCTCTATGCAGTAATATAGGTGAATCATAAATGAGTGGATTTCTCCTCATTTGACCATCACTACATATCCTGCAGATTGGCATGTAAGAGGCAATATAGCTTAAAATAGACCTGCAACAAGTCTAGGCAATTCACACTTACTATACTGTGAAAAAATGCAGAAGCAGAGGCTGCATATCAAAATGATACATAAATCCAGAAATATGGATATCTGAAATCATGGTGGATTATTCATAAAAGTCAACCTTGACCCTGCCCCTTTCAGTGTCTGGCTCTGAAGAAGAGGGCCTAACCCTCGAAACGCGTTAGCCATTTAGGAACATTTAGAAGTCTTCCCATGCCATCAGCTGAGTATGGTGGATTTGGGAGAGGTCTCGTTTATATATGCTCGTGTACAACACATGTTTGTGAGTACTTACCTTACCTTTTGTATTAAAATTGAGTTATGATAATGCATTAGCTTGGCGCACCCTGTCTTTTGTTGTTTTGCCCTTTCAGTGTCTACCAGTTGGACACTGAGGTAAATGTGACATTTGGGGCCAGTTCACACTGCTGCAACCGGTGAACCCATGCTAATCCAGTACTATAAAGGTTTCCGCATCCCATGTCACCCACCAGGGGTTCACACTGCCCTTTGCAAACCACTGCAGGTGTCAATAAAATGTTAATGACACCCCCAGATTGGTTCACATAATGCAGTGCGGACTGTCTATTCGGACAGGAATCGGATCACATGGGTGTAAACACCCATGCAATCTGATCCTGGTGTGGACCAAAAAAAGGGTCCTGCATGAATTTGGTCCAAATGCGATGCAAATCCAGCCATACAATCTGTATGTCTGAATTCCCATCACACAGACATTGCATGTGATTTGCATAGCAGTGCGGCGTGAATCACATGCAATGTCTGATATCGCAGCATTGGGAACCGGCGTTCAAACTGTAATTTTAGCATGGAAAAGTTGTTAGTAGGATTTTATTGTAGAAGAGGCTATGTAGTATTTTATGCAACAAAAGCTTCTTACCTGCCCACTAGCAAATTTTTAAAGCATGTACACTGAGCCTTGCATGAGCATCTCTGTATAAAGTCCTGTTATGCCTTTAATGTCAGGATGAATCAACTGCTCTGTGCATGCATGGGAGTAATGTTATCCCTAATTGGCCAATCAAGATGGACCAAGATGACAAACCTGCAAGAAGATCAGTTAAAGATGTGAGCGGCGGTGAGGAAGCTTGCAGATGCTACATTCCCTGAGGCAAGGCTGGCCAGCATAAGGCTGCTTAGGCAGCTGCCTTAGGGTACCAGAGTGGGGGGGCAGTAAAATCAGAATCCCCAGCCGCTTTCTGGGGATTCACATATGTAACCCCTTCCCACCGCCTGTACGCTGACTCCTGATTCCTGATCATCTAATTGCTGTGATAGCCTCAGATTGGCGATCACAGTGATCAGTCACTGTTCAGCCCGCCCCTGTGGTTTTTTTTTCTCCAGTGATGGAGAGAAAGATACATTGTATTTTTCTCTCTCTCCTTGCCAGGGGAGAAAAATATAAGCAAACAAAAGTGTGTAAAAATAATTAAAAAAAAATAACATAAATAAAAAGGAGAAAAGGTCAAGGTAACGGTAAAAGGTCAGGGTCAGTATATTTTGGGCAGGATTTTAAAAAAACATTTTTTCAATTGATATCAGTGTCAGTTATTGTTAGCGTGTGTTTTAAGTTAGATAAAATAAAAGCAAAATGCATACTATTGTTTCTGGATCCTACTAAGTATACAAGCATACAAATAACATACACATATGTGGTATTACTGCGAACGCTGGGAGTAGGAGAAATTTAGTTTGGGCTGTCGTTTGATGGTAATAGCAAGAGATAAACAGCTAAATTTATTTTTTTTTTTCTTCACTATTTTGGGCCAGTTTTCCCCTGATAATAAAAAAAATCAGGAGATATCCATTACCATTTACCAAGAAAAGAAAGTCAAATTTGTCCTAAAAAACAAGGTATAATTAATCTAAATGCACAAAGTGCTTGCAATGATATGTACAATTTTACTAACATGTGTCAACGCTGCAAAATTGTGTTCAGGCATTAAGATTTGTTTTACCCTCCATCACAAAGGCATTAAAATACCTGCCTTCCATTCCCTAACACTGCACCCTTTCTCCTACTGGGCACTTCCTACTGGAAGTTTTAGTGTGCCTCACCTGCCAGCTGCCTGTGGCCAGTAAGGGGAAGCAGGGAATAAATAACCAGGCCCCCACATTACACATTGCTGGTTAGTGGCAATTCAACACATCTCAAATTTTAAATGCTGTGTGGCATCTTTCATGCTGTGCCCAATCACATTACAGGCACAACATGAAGGAGGTACCAGCGTGGGAGGGAGGTGGTGGGAGGATAATGGTGGGGAAATGGGGGGGCTGTCAGCAAAATGCACCTTTCGCCTATGTAGACAAAAATCCTCTCACCGGCCCTGGCTGGAGGGGAGGTCAATGTAGCAAAGTATTTTAGTGTGGACTAATAGGGAGCCACAGGAGACTGGAGAGGACAGGGTCAAGCTCAACTTTTACTAGAAAAAAATCCAAATTTGCATATCATTTCAGCTGTTTATATCTCTGGATCTACATATAACTTTTTTTTTCACTTTAAATAGTCTTTCAAGATATGTTTGTTTGAAAGGGCCAGGTTTATGACAGGTTTATTCGATTAATGTGCCCCATACGATAGTTTTACCTGATGAGTACAGTTGCACATACAGTAGGTGTTGGGCGCGGTTTGTGTGGCTTCAGGCTCAATGAAAGGGGGTTTCGGAGCAATAAATGTATGTGATTGGGTATTAAAGCAATCTTTTTCTTTGGAATTATAAAATGAGAACAACACCTCCCTGAAAAGAAGATTTACTTAATACTTACCTGTCTGGTAGTGGTGACTCCAATGTTGGCTCTCTTGTAGAGATGGAGGTGCCATTAGTATCCAACATGTTTGGATCAGATTACTGGTCCTATGAGGCATACTGTTGTTCTACCTCCTAGCTGTTGCATTGTTGTGAATGAGACTACACAGGAGAATGATGCCATCATTCATAAAAACACAAGCCCATAACAACAGATGCCAGTTACTATACTAGTCTCTCTCCCCAGAAGAGCAGATGGGTGGGTCTGGGCTCAGTTATCCAAGAGAGATTAAAGCAGTAGCTGCCATGTGCTGTTGTGGGCTTGTATTTCTGTGATTGACGGCACTCCTCTCCAGTGCAGTGTCATTCACAACAACACAAATCGACAGCTACTACTAGAGTCTCTCTTCCCTGAATAACTGATAGCTGGATCTGGGCTCCGTTTATTTTATCAGTACAAGGAAGTTTTTTCTATAAGGAACATAGCAGGGGTGAGCAGAAGAGGCACAGGTTTTGGATGAAGTATTTCAAAATAAAGAGGGGGTGGTAGCTTCAATGCTGGCTGTAGCTCCCCCAAAGGAATGCCCATGAATTAAGCTTAAGTCTGGGTTCACACTACTGTGATGCCAAATGTTGCATGTGATTCACACCACATTGCTGTTCACATCACCTGCAATGTCTGTGCGATGCAAATTCAGCCATACAAACTGTATGGCTGAAATTGCATCGCATTCCCACCAAAATGGTGCAGGACCCTTTTTTTGGTCCGCACTGGAATCAGATCGCATGGGTGTTCACACCCATGTGATCCGATTCCTGTCCCATTTCACAGTTCACACTGCGATCTGCGAACCAATTCACGGGTGTCATTAACTTTACATTGACACCTGCAGTGGTTCACAGAGAGCAGTGTGAACTGCATGTGAGTGAGATGTGATACAGGAGTGAACTGGGACTCAGCCTGGGCTGGAGATACAGTCAGGGCCATCTTTAACGCAGGGCAAAATGGGGCCACTGCCCTGGGCCCAGTCATTGTTATGTCCAAAGCAGCTGCCTCTTGAGCCTGCACTGCCCGCAAATAGTTGATAAGTGGATTCGGCAGGGCCCAAGAAAATGTTTGCCCAGAGTCCAATCGATATTAAAGATAGCCCTGGATACAGTATTTATTATTTATTTATTTCAGGTATATAGCACTGTCAATTTACACAGCGCTTTACATATATATTGTACATTCACATCAGTCCCTACCCTCAAGGAGCTTACAATCTAAGGTCCCTAACTCACATTCATACATACTAGGGCCAATTTAGACAGGATCTAATTTACCTACCAGCATGTCTTTGGAGTGTGGGAGGAAACCGGAGTACCCAGAGGAAACCCAAGCAGGCACAGGGAGAACATGCAAACTCCAGGCAGGTAGTGTCGTGGTTGGAATTCAAACCAGTGACCCTTTTGCTGCCAGGCAAAAGTGCTATCCACTACACCACTGTGCCACCCACACACAACTGTGCTGCCCAGTATGGCACAAACAAAAATAAATATGTATTTTTTTCAAAACCACTGCATGGATGTGAACAGGACCAAGTGCTATACACATTGGCTCCCCTGGGGGATTCAAGAAAAAAAAATGTAACTTGGTGACATATTCTTTAAGCCTTTATTGTAATGACATGCAATTCAGATGCTTTTGTAGCTGTTCAAGCATACAGAGGCAATCAGTTCAATCCGTTTTCTTCTGCCTGGTGTTTCCGGAGCTTTCAACAGGCACCAAGTGTGAACTGTTCTATCATGGTAGCTAAAGGTTGTCCTATAAGAGCCACAGGGTCCACTGCTGCTACCTGTCTTTGGGACATACTTATAAATCAGTGAATTTGACATTCACCATACATTCTCTGCAGGTGAACCTTCAGATGCACTTGTTTCAAATGATAGTGGTTTATTAACCAGTGAATGTTTCGGGGAACGTCACATTCACTGCTTTGTAAATATGCCCCTTAGAGTCTAAGGATCCCCTTGTGAAGTTGGTGGGATAAAACCAACTTTTGACAACAATGGTAGAATGAGGTCACACAATGGTTATCAATAGAAGTATAATGAACACATAGGTAGCCCCAGTCCATCTCTTTCCAAAATCCAATATCACTTGTCATCTACATGAGTTCATTTTAGATAAAAGCCTTTGTCACGAGCTCTTGTCACAAGCTGTGTTTAGAACTGCATTTTTAATTTTTTGACATTGAATGCATAAACTATTACTTAGATTACACAGCAATTCTTCAGATGCGCCTCATTTGAGGCCTGCAAACACGATGGCTGTCTATTGGCAATGCTATTTGTATACTGCACCTGTAAGTGTCATTATGCAAAATGAATACGTCTGAAAAATGACTAAACTACCTAATTGTAAGCATTTTTTAGTGATTTGGAGAATTGTCATGCAAAACTGTAGCTGCAAACAGTTGCTTTGCCTCTGACATTATGCTTTGTAGTGTGTAAATGGACGCATATAGAGTGTCTGTGTTTCCAGTAGCAACCAATAATAATAGCTGTCATTTTCTAACACAGCATAGTAAATTGAAGCAGACTGGTTCCTGGAAATAGTATTCTGTAACGTCTTTGTGTTTGTCTGACTAACTGAATTGCTGTTATCTAATAGGAAATCTATATGGAAAACTTCAATCTCTGTAGGAAACTTGCATTTGATGGATGCCTCTAGCAATGTATTTACAGTAGTTTTTCCATTTGACATCATCTGTCCCTTATTTCCCTTGTACAAGGGACTGTCCAGGAGCAACTTGTCCCTTTCGACATTTAGTGCGCCTGGGAGGTACAGCGTCCAGACAGGCCAGCTATGGTTGGACAGGGCTGAACCCTGTTCCTGGTTGTACTAGCATTTAGAGCCCTCTGCATTCAGGGATTACAGAAGAATAAAGAAGACCGGTGTTCCAGACCTTCATTCCTGAATGCATAGGGCTCTAAATGCCAGTACCTCTTAATACAGGGTTCAGCCCTCTTAAAGCCATAGCCTGCCATAGACTTTGACAGGCTGTCTGCAGTGGAGTTGGATACTGCACCTGTCCTTCCCGGGTGCATTAAAATGCTGAGCATGATGCACAGCTCCTAGATGGCTCTATGTGTAAGGGGCCTAAAAGAAACCTTCCAGGATAGAAATATGGGGGTTGCCCCTGCTAACTTATTTTTAAAGGCACGAGTTCCATGCCTGTTTTTTATCTTGGAACTTTTGGCCTTTGCCACAAATGCTGAAAAATAAATAACACAGTACTGTGGTAGATTATCTAAGCTTTCACACTTTAGATTTGCTGCCATTATTATTTAACCCAAAAGAACACTATGCATTGTAATGCATTGCAACCAGACACACCGGCCTTCAGAGGTTTAAAATAGTAAGATTAATAAATCATCATTATCTATGATTGGTTGCTATAGATACTATACATTATTGCCCTTGTATAAAACAGAAGATGAGAGGCAAATGGACCTTTCTTAAAAAAAAACAAAAAAACAAAACAAACCAATAGTATTGATTAAGGATAAATAGTTCTCGAGTTAGGCCATTATTGTAAGTACTCAAAAGAGACTCCAATGGCCTACATAATTGGCATTCTGATAGTGGGGACCCCTTTCCTACAGTTCTGTGATATGGATTTATAGAAATGCTGGTAATCTAAAACCTCACTGCCATAGAACTAAATCTGAAACAGG
>BLSH010176472.1:1667951-1692955 GCA_018402905.1 Glandirana rugosa
TGTGAGTACGTTATAATAACGGGTACAGCGTAGTGTAAGTCAGAAAAGGTAAAGTCAAAATAACGGGTTTGAACTAGGGGATATTTCCCGAACCACGCCTTCAACGTGTAACAAGACACGGACACACAACGTACCGAGGGGTAGGTACGTGGCAGAATCTCTATCTCGCAGAACGGGTATCGCACGGTCTCAACCTTTCCCATATACATGATACGTCCGAAGAAGGTGTCACGGTCTCCTAAGTAGGTGTCGAGGACTTAGACTACGTAAGTAACGTGTCAGTATCTCTTCGGAGAAATGATCGTCTGTTGTGCATCTACGGTCGACCCAAAAATGGTAAAATTGGTAAAGGGAAGAACGTGACTGGGCAGATCTGATACCTTTACAGGGCTCTATGACTGTGCAATGAATGCATCAGATTCAGGAGCTGTGGATGAATCCTCTGGCACTGTGGAAGAAGCCTGCATAGTACATATACCCTTTCCAACTCTGGCACGCTATGGGCAAGACGCTCTATCTCTAAGACGGTGCATGGATGGGGAGCCATGCAACACACAGGCACAGAACAATGTGCAACTTCCGCACCAAGCCCTTTATAGGGGATCAAGTTTGGGCAATAAAACTGAAATGGAAAAGACTGAATGTGATGCGACATGGGCAATAATATTGCATGAGTGTCTCAGCACAGATATGCTTCTGAATATATAATATACTAGATAGCTAAAACTGCCTACCTACTACCTGCTGCTACCTACAGGTGCAAAACTCTGCAACCTTTGCCTACAATGTTTTACAAATGTCTGCATTGTGTCAACTGATATCTGCATGTAGATCTACATACAGACAATTAAGGAAAGAACAAGCAGAGCATCTGAATAAATGAGATTTCCATGTACTGCTGAATATACAGGTATTTCCATTTTACATGTCGCATCGAACGCACAAGGGCTAACGTCCCCTTGTGTGTGGGTGCTTTTTTTTTTTTGCAGGCATGCTAAGATTAAATAGAGCAATTAAAGGCAAGGCTTGGATTGACATACATGAGCAGTCTTTGTGAGCAGCAAAGCAGAAAAAACTTCACTCACCCATCCTCTGTCACCCTGCGTCCTTTCCTCAGAGCTCGTCCCTGGAAAAATGTTTCTTATTCTGCCTGTTAATTAGGAGGCAGCTATTCGTTCATGGTCCATACAGGTCTCTGTGTCAAACCATCCTGTTGTCAGACTCAGCCCCCCCCTCCCTTTTCTGTATGGATATAGGATATATGTATTTTTTTTTATTGCAAAGTTTATCTCCTTGTTGTCTTCATAGGGTTTCCAATAAAGGATAGAAGAAAGAAGTCTCCTATAAAAGAAAAGCAAATCAGAGCAGTGAGCAATTCCTGGTATTCATAGGCAATGTGAAATGAACGATACAGCCAGCAAGGGAAGGTATACAACTTCTCTGTAAAATCTTCGCAATACCTAACAAGCCTTGCCCATCAATACCTTCCATCTTTAGACATCCTTTGGCAGTCCCATCTCTTCCATGGTGCTGTTGGGTGCCATAAAGGCCAAAAAAAGGGGGGATGCCTGGAGCCCCAAGTTCAGAACAAGTGGCGTCCTGCTTTTTCTATATAGCTGTTGAGGTTTACACTGCTATGTAGCTGTGTGTTGGAAAGCAGCTGGGATTCAGGAGATTTTTTTTTTTCTCTTTCCCAGAGACTGCTGATGCTCAGAAGCCTGAGCATCAGCTACAGAGTGTCCCCTGCTGGAGAAAGGAGAGGAGGCAGGGAAAAGCCACATACAAGTCAGCCTGTCATTGCAATGCAATGCAGGCTCTCTCACTCTTTCACAAAATACAATTAACTCCATCGCCTCTGAGAGCCATTTGTGCATTTGATGAATGGATTATACGTCAGAGGTTCTAGGATCTCTGACCCATTTCAAACATGGCCTTGTTGCTAAGGAGGTGCTCCAGACATGGTTTATCTTGTTAAAATCTGGATAAATAATTCATGGGTGATAAATCCAAAGACGAAAGAGGGAAGCGTGGCGTAAAGCTACACAGAGTGGTAATGTCTCTCCAAAGATAACATTATCGTTATCAGAAATGTGTGTTTTGCGCATGCTGGGTTTTACAGATAGCCTGCATTTGTTTGGTACTGTGAGCGTCCTAGGGTAGCCGTCCCGTCCTTTGCATGATGCTGGCTGAGGTCAGTCGTATTTGTTTCCCATGTTGTTAGAGCTGCTTTAGTCCCAGCAGAGCAATGCTAACCTAGTTCTTCAGGACTGCTTCATGGAGTCAGGGTTGCAGGTTGCTTCCTTGACTGTGATAAATAGAGCACCCTGGAGATAAATGTACTAGAGCCTTTCAGATGGGGAAAATTTCATATTATCTTCCACTCCTAACATTGACTTCCACAAGTACTCAACAGAACCAGGAAGGTTCCCTTTAGCTTCCTATTAGCTTCCTATTATAATATAATGCGTTACTTTTAATATATTTTCAACATTTAGAAAACCCTTGCTGGATGATTTTTTTTTTAGAACCAACCATTATAGGGTTAGTTCACTCGTTCATAAAAAAATTAAAAGGCGAACTAAGACCATATGCCCTCCTCACCGCCCGGTCCCCACAGCACTTACCTCTGTGAGTGATACAGTTTCATTACCCACACAGCCTGATGTAGTGGTCCTGGGGTTTGGTTACTGCACTGTTGTTCCTCTTCTTTCCCAAGGGACACCGGGACTGATCAAAGCAGTTCTGATTGGTCAGTGTGGTCATATGCTGGTACTGACTAATAAGAACCACTCCCAGCATCCCTACGTAAAGAAGAGGAAGAACAACTCAGCTTTCAAACCCCAGTACACTGCACCAGGTAAGGCTACTGTATCACCCATGGAGGTCGGTGCAGTGGGACCAGGGGGAGGGGGGGGGGTTGGTGGTGAGGTCTTAGTTCACCTTTGAATAGGCGAACTGACCCTTTAATTTGTACGCCCAGTTGGAACTTTTATTTTTTGTCTTGAACAAAGTGGGGAAGGATTAGAACCCCTTTCCTGTTTTACTGCCATTTGGGGCTCCAATTATAAAATTAGTGGGGTGCTGTACATAGCTTTCGAAAAACATCACAGCACCCTGACTCGGTACCAGTCCCAAGAACCCTCAGCACTAATGCAAGCAGTGGGTTGGCTCTTAGGAAGGGTTATGAGTATATCAAAATGATAGACGAACTCAGCCTTTAATTTGTACACCCAGATGAAACTTTTATTTTTTGTCTTGGATAAAGTGGGGAAGGATTAGAACCCCTTTCCTGTTTTACTGCTATTTGGGGCTCCAATTGTAAAATTAGTGGGGTGCTGTACATAGCTTTCTAAAAATATCACAGCACCCTGACTCGGTACCAGTCCCAAGAACCCTCAGCACTAATACAAGCAGTGAGTTGGCTCTTAGGAAGGGTTATGAGTATATCAAAATGATAGATGGATGTAAGCCTTGAAGAGCAGGTATTACAGACAGGCTGTGTTCACATGCAGACCCCTCTAGGTGATGCCCACGTGTGATGCTGACCTTCTAGGATTGTAATAGCTGAAATTCAAGAAATTAATGGGGAGGACCAGGGACGCTAAGGCTGGGAAGTAAAGGGAGAAAGAGAGAGAGAGACAGAGAGAGAGAGAGAGAGATTATGCTGAATGCCTTCTTGAGGATATAAGGAGGGCTTACCTTACTTGTTGAAGCCTCTAATGCACATTGTGAGAAGCCCACAGTGTGCAGTGAAATCAGAGTAAGCAATATCAGTACCGGAGTGAAGCCTGTACAACTGTGCAAAACTGGAGTTCAGCTTCAATATACACCTAAGATAAATATAATTTATTTTATTTCTCTATGTGTCTACAAATTTAAAGTAAACGAAAAGCCAAAACCTTTTTTTTTTGTTAGGGATAAAGTAAAGAAGGGTTAGAACCTCTGTCAGGCTTTTATGGCTGCCTGTGCCTGTGCTAGGGGAGTTCTGGGTTTTGTCTCTTGGTAATCATTGTCTCTCGGAGTGAATGTGGTGTTAAATCCAAAAGTTGTTACCAGAACAGAAATGGAATGAAATATTTTCCAATCGGGACACTTGTTTCCAGGGGGCAATTCCCCCATCCTGAAGAGGTTTTCTTATAATTAGTTAAAAGGAAAAAACAATTTGGGGTTTAGATATACTTCTTAAAAGTTAAGAGTATTTATACACCTAACCTCCAGCTTCCTACAGAACCCAAAAACAGTTGAGGGGAAAGGTCAAAAAGAATAAGTGCATGTTATCTGAAAATACATTTATATTAGTCATCAAGATCAGAGCGGTATTCATAGCCCTACACTGCACATGATGACGCTGATGAACAGCTAACCCCCAGAATATGGGGGAGCAACATCTGCCATAGATGAGGAGGATCAGGTAACTAAAACTGTTTCTCCTCTCCGCTAGATACAACTAGCTATTAACCCTTGCAGTGTAGCAAGGGTTAATATGGTAAGGGTTACGTCTAAGGCGTAAAGGAAGAGGCTGTATTTTTTACATTCCCCCTCTCTCCAGCAGATTCTGGTACTTCTCCCTTTGGCGCTACAGGCTGTGAGTGGTCCCTTGGCATTACCACATAAAATACAGGTCTATTGACCCTGCATGTTACATACAGGAAGCTGGCGCGCAACCGTGGCCAGGAGCACCTTAGAGAAGAGGCTTTGTGGGACCAGTCGCATAGCTGGTGGGATTCTGCTGGAGTTAGTAAAGTGGTATTACTCCTTATTTCTTTACCACTAGACAAAAGTAAGCACATAAAGTGGTTCTAAAGTAAAAAAAAAATCCCTTAATGCATTCTCTTAACCCCCAAATCCCTAAACACTTAACTGACTCCGCCAATGATCCAGTGTTGGCCTGCTGGCAGCGCCGCTGTTCTCTCTTCCTGGTCTCACAGGAGACACAGAGAGCAGCAGGAGCCTTGGACTGTCAGTCAAATCCTGTGCAGAGGGAGCAGAGGACATGGCAGAGACACACTGTGCATGCCTATGGATGCACACAGCCCAGCTCAAGAGCATGCTTCCCAACACACAGCTTGCTGAGGGGAAACTAGGAAGAGAGGAGGAGCTGACAGAGCCAACGAGTGACTGCAGAAGAGGAGGTAAGAGACCACTCTGTGCAATATCATTGCACAGAGAGGGTAAGTATAACTTATTTTTTTATTTTAATTTAAAAAAATCCCTGTACAATTACATCAACATTTGCAGTGTGGGATGGGCCACAGCAAGGGTAATTTTTTTCCTTGTGCTCTGAGTTTGGCCTCAGCCTAGGCTGACATGATCCACAGCACACATATCTGTTCATATAGGTTCTTCCTTTGTACAGAATGGCTGACAATCCAGTGTGATTCAAACAATGAGAGGGTAGAGAGGGACACAGCAAAATGAAGAATCATAATAGAGGAAAGACAAATATATATAACAAAGACAATGAAGAATGTACAAAACATATCTTTCAAGAACACATTATAAGAAGGACACAAGAATTCTTCTATACCAAAGTCTTTTACAATTTCTATGTTTACTCTTCTATAAACAGAGAGATGCTTCTTAGGTTCTGGATACCCGTGTGTACAGTATATACCTATAGCATTCAAATAGAAGTCTTGACTGTCAGAGGATTATGGGAAAATTCTAAAGCTTTGCACCAAGGTGTCTGGATGGTCAATCACAAAGAGGGCTTTCTGGGTGAGTAAATCCCAACCAGAAGTCTTGCAAGCAGCTAATGAGACCTGCTTTCTTATAGATTTGTGTCTCATAGTTGATAATTGACTTGTTAACTGAATTATCTCATGCCTGAATTTGCAACAGAATAATGGGAAAACCTACAAAGGGATGTTTAATAGGTTCATTGACATCACAGACATCTGGTAGGGCCGAGCACCAAGTCAAGTCCTATTTTTCCATCCCTGTCACCAAGCCATTCCCTGCATACCTATGGTTCCTTCACATATGCACAGATTGTTCTATCATTAGCACAGGTGGGGCTGTCAAAATGACGGATCAGCTGATCAATGTACAGATATGATACAATCATCAGCACTGTGCATTCTCAAGCTTATGCAATTAAAAAAATGTGAATATAAAG
Source organism: Glandirana rugosa (assembly GCA_018402905.1). Lineage (NCBI taxonomy): Eukaryota > Metazoa > Chordata > Amphibia > Anura > Ranidae > Glandirana > Glandirana rugosa. The sequence goes on from BLSH010176472.1 coordinate 1,674,070, forward strand.
TGTTTTAAGACCAAAAGACCAAAAAACAAAAAATAAAAACCAAAACATCAGTAATCTTATTATTGTAAATTGAATACTGTTTAGTTGTTCTCCATCACCGCCCTTTCCACATTGTCGCTGCTGTATGTATTGCCTTATTGAATAAAGGTCTTTCAGGTTGATTTCATTGTCTGTATCATGAAAAGCAGAGTGCTTAATAGTATCTATGCTTTTATAACAGGTGCCATCATTGCTTAGTGCTTCCATTCATGAGATGCCTTTCATATTGAAGTCCATGTATCGCCTATTAAATTGTATTAAAACACAGAAAAAAGTAATTCAGCTGCTGCATATGATGTCTGTCTTCTCAGGGCCAGATTGTATAAAGAGTTAACTTTATTGCGATTAGTCATTGCTAAAAAATATACTTTCAACTTTTTTATTACTCTTTAATATGTTTGTGAAGGTTTTTTTATAAACAATAGAGGACAAACAGTACCATTCTGTGTAACAGCAGACTGTCTTTGTAAACATTTGTTCGAATGGTCGAAGGTCAGTTCCATAGGTGAGCGGAGAGATATTCAGTAGGCATTATTCTGTAATTACCTATAAAAAATTGACAGAGTGCGAGTATCCAATGGATGTAGGACTAGGCTATAAACACATAAAGGAAAGGTATATGGGTCTCTGTGTTAAACTTCCAGCAGAAAGAGGAAGGGGTTGGCTAGTTGCAAGAGTGCCAGGTAAAGGACTGTGGGAGGAATAGATCTGAGAATTATAATGTAACATCAAATACAGTTGAGTGTTGAGTGGTGGAAGAGAAGGTACCTAGGAAAGGTTAAGGTTCCTCCATTGTATCTAAGTAATTATTAGTAGATGTTTAAGTTATCGAGCAAGCACATATCCTGTAATCTATACAGTATATACAGTATCTCCCAAAAGCGAGTACACCCCTCACATTTTTGTACATATTTTATTCTATCTTTTCATGTGACAACACTGAAGAAATGACACTTTGCTACAATGTAAAGTAGTGAGTGTACAGCTTGTATAACGGTGTAAATTTGCTGTCCCCTCAAAATAACTCAACACACAGCCATTAATGTCTAAACTGCTGGCAACAAAAGTGAGTACACCCATAAGTGAAAATGTCCAAACTGGGCCCAATTAGCCATTTTCCCTCCCTGGTGTCATGTGACTTGTTGGTGTTACAGGGTCACTGGTGTGTTAAATTTGGTGTTATCGCTCTCACTCTCTCATACTGGTCACTGGAAGTTCAACATGGCACCTCATAGCAAAGAACTCTCTGAGGATCTGAAAAATAGAATTGTTGCTCCACATAAAGATGGCCTAGGCTATAAGAAGATTGCCAAGACTCTGAAACTGAGTTGCAGCACGGTGGCCAAGACCATACAGCAGCTTAACAGGACAGGTTCCACTCAGAGCAGGCTTTGCTATGGTGGACAAAAGAAGTTGAGTGCACTTGTTTAGTGTCATATCCAAAGGTTTACTTTGAGAAATAGAGGTGCTGCCAGCATTGCTGCAGGGGTTGAATGGAGTGGGGGGGTCAGCCTATCAGTGCTCAGACCATATACTGCACACTGCAACAAATTGGTCTGCATGGCTGTCGTCCCAAAAGGAAGCCAAGAAAGCCTGCAAATAGTTTGCTCAAGACAAGCAGACTAGGGACATGGATTACTGGACCCATGTCCTGTGGTCTGATGAGACTAAGTTAAATTTATTAGGTGCAGATGGTGTCAAGCGTGTGTGGCAGCAACCAGGTGAGGAGTACAAAGACAAGTGTGTCTTGTCTACAGTTCAGCATGGTGGTGGGAGTGTCATGGTCTAGGGCTGAATGAGCACTACCAGCACTGGGGAGCTACAAATCATTGAGGGAACCATAAATGCCAACATGTACTGTGACATACTGAAGCAGAGCATGATCCCCCCATTTGGAGACTGGGCCGCAGGGCAGTATTCCAACATGATAACTACCCCAAACACACCTCCAAGATGACCACTGCCTTGCTAAATAAGCTGACAGTGGCGGCTTGTGAAGTTTTAGGATGAGGGGCAGACCCCGCCCTTCCTTTTTGACCCCTCCCACTTCTTGTAAGCCCCATCTCGTTTATAGACCACCCACTCCATCCCTTGTATTCCACCCATAGTGTCAGGAGTATACAGCCCAGCATCCCAGGACAGGGTATACAGACCAGCAACACAGATAGTGTATACAGCCCAGCATCGCAGATAGGGTATACAGCCCAGCATTACAAATAGGGTATACAGGTCAGAATCACAGATAGGGTATATAAGTCAGCATTACAGATAGGGTATATAAGTCAGCATTACAGATAGGGTATACAAGTCAGCATCACAGATAGGGTATACAGGTTGGCATCACAGATAGAGTATATAGCCCAGCATTACAGATAGGGTATGCAGGTTAGTATCACATATAGGGTATATAGCCCAGCATTGGAGTTAGGGTATTTAGGTCAACATTAGAGATAGGGTATGCAGCACCCCCCCGCGCGCCATGGGGCTTGCAGCACTGACAGCAAACCCCCCGGCACAGGGCTCACAGCACTGACAGCACCCTCCAGTGGGCACTTACTGGGCTGCCAAGATTCAAATACAAGGCACTGCTCAGGCCATGCATCCCATTCATGGAGCTGTGGCGTCACTTCCGGTTTCCCACTGCCACAGAAACCGTAAGTGATGCCGCAGCTCCGCGGAAAGCACCGCCCATGTCCTATGGCGGTGCCAGCCAATCACAAGCGAACAGCACTATAGACTAGGAGTATTGTGGCGCTTTAATCAGTGCAACAAGGACTCCCTAAAGCATGCACATGAAGCAGTGTCCAGCGCCCGTGCACACACTACTTAAAGGGCCTTTTTTTTGTGACTAGCTTTGGGGGGGTGGTGCCCAAGCGACCCCTATGGACGGGCCACCACTGAAAGCTGAGGGTAAAGGTGATGAACTGGCCAAGCATGTCTCCAGACCTAAACCCTATTGAGCATCTGTGGGGCATCCTCAAATGGAAGGTGTAGAAGTGCAAGGTCTCTAACATCCACCAGCTCCGTGATGTCGTTATGGAGGAATGGAAGAGGACTGCAGTGGCAACCTGTGAAGCTCTGGTGAACTCCATGTCTAAGAGGGTTAAGGTAGTGCTGGAATATAATGGAATGGGAACAGGTAGGCAGGACTTTTTCGGTTATGGTCGGCTTCTGTTGAACCGGCTGCAGTACACACGGGCTGAATGTCAGCTGCTTTCTATTGAAGCCGCCCAACATTTGGCCGTGTGTACGAGGCTTTATAATGGCTTGCTGGAAGGCTCGGACAGTGAAATAAACTGAATCAGGGGTTCAAAGGAAGGCTAAATCTCTAAATTTCCTGGATATGTCTGGTGATGGTTGTCCAATAAGCTTGTATCCTTGAGCATTGCTTCCATATGTGGGCAAAGGTTCCTCATCTGGTGCAGTATCTCCAGCATTCGGGCACTGGGGAAGATATTGAGTGAATATATTGCATGAAGCTTAGATGCGGTAAGGCACCATTAAGAGTATAGTTTATCATTTATTTCCCCGGCTTAGGTGTTAAGGGAAGAAATATAAGTGAGTTGTAGAACTGTATTTTGCTTGGTCATTAGTGTTGCAAGCATGATGTGTTAATTCCTCCATTAGTCTTCTTTTGCATCCACAATTTAAGTGGTGGGTTATTGCACTGTTCCGAAAACAACAAGATGAGGGACTTGAAAGCCTTAAGTTAATAGGATGCAATTATTCGCTTACATTGGCTTGCTGGAAGGCCTGTACACTGAAATAAACTGAACCAGGGGTTGAAAGGAAAGCTAAATCCCTAAATTTCAATGATATGTCTGGTGATGGTTGTCCAATAAGATTGTATCCCTGAACATTGCTTCCATATGTGGGAAAAGGTTCCTGAATTGGTCTTATCCCTCCAACATTTGGGCGATGTCATTGAAAATATTGAGTGAAGATCAGATGAAGTAAGGTACCATTAAGAGAATAGTTTATAATTTATTTCATCTTCCTAGGTATCAAGGCAAGAAATTTAAGTGAGCTGTAGAGTTGTATTTTGCTGAACTTCAGTTAGCTTGAGATGGAGTTCTTGCACCCATTGGGTGATGTTTATTTAACTATCAGTATATTCCAGTTGAAAAACATTTTATAGAATTGTGAAATGCAGTGTAAAGGTGATTGTGAAGTAGATAATAAGTCATCTATTGGGTTGAGTTTTCGTATGGAGTATAGTGGTTTGGGTGATTTTGCACGCTGCAGTTTAAGTAAATCAACCCCAAAGTACTGTAATTGGAATTATCTGCAGTAGACCAGAAATATTAGGGATTCCTTGTTTGCTAACTTTCTAAGAGATTTACTTCAAAACATTTTTGACAAGAACAATTCTGAAAGGCACATAATATTGCTGTCTGTGGCTTTATTACCTAATTGACCCAGGATAAGCATACAGATTCAAAAGATTACAACTTTTAAAATCCCTTAGTAACTGATAAGACATTGAAACCTCTGGTTCATCATGACAGCCAGGAAGAGGCACTAATCCTAGGTGACATATTTCCTTTTCACATGTCCCTTTAAAAAAATCATCATCACCACACGTGCCCTCAATGTTGTCAACACAAACATGAGAGTTAGTAGAGTAGAAAGGGTATTCAGGGTAAGCATATATGGGACATTTTATTCATTTTATAGTCCCAGTTTGAGTATTTATCATTTATGCATACTTGATATCAATAATATGGATCCTATTATTTGTAGCTCAATTACTGTTAGCATTCAATAAGTCCATGGCACAAATTGAGTTTTAGAACACAACTACTCCGAGCAAACCTCTTGATCGAAATCAATCACAAATGCTGCATTTTTCAAAGAGCTTCTATAGCACTTTAAATGAAATGGACCTCTAAATTCTTATTGTGTCTTGGAAATCCACTGTAAATTTGTCAAAATGTAGGATGAAATAAAATGCAGCTATAAGTGATTTTGCCTCCAGATGCCTATTAACATATATTAATTATACAGAAAAAGATATATATTTCCATAACAAACCTGTGTCAGATCTAATTGAGATACACTTACCAACTACTAATTAATCTTTAAGAATTTATAATGCGGATCTGGAAGGAGCGAGAGGCTCAAAGCAATTTGCGGTATTTCATCATTCCACAACGCACAAACAGTCCTTTAGTCAGTCTGTTTGTACTCCGGCAAGGTACAAAGATTCTTTCTTTCATGCAGTGCTACGTATTAAATTGAATTATGAAACAAAGCCTCAAATGAATGTGATTACATCTGCACTCCTGTAGTCAGCATATAGCATATTTTATGTAGGAGATCTTTAGGCGAACAAGCAAATGTTGTCAGATGACAGCCATGGTTTTGTTAAAGCTAAGCATTATCATAATCATAATTCTGATTTTGCTACTAAACATAATGCAAATGTTTATTAATAGAAGTATTTCTACTGAGCTCTCTGTAAATTGAAGACCACCATTAATCCCAGATGAATGCATTAACTGAAAAATCCTTTAATATATTTTAAAACACAGTTTATGAGTAACTGATTATATTTTATATAGATTTGATTCCTTTAACCCCATGCACAGTAGAATCATGTAGACCTAGAGAGAAGGACGTTCCAGTCAGGTTCTCCTGCAGCAAACAGTGTTGTCAGTCTAACACTGGAGGCTAATGATAAGAGGAGGGAGTAGAGTGTTGGTCTCATCAGGTTGGAATGTTCCTTCATTGCCTATTTAGCAGTCTGGAAGTGAAGAAATATAAAAGCTGCCATTAATAAACTTTTTTCCTGAAAATGTTAGTTGCCTACAATGCTGATCTGGTAACTGTAGTACCAGATAAGTATTCAGATCAGGAGTTTCAATTTCACTCCAACCCACCTTACAGCTTGCTTGTCTCAGATCAGTGGCATAGCATTGTGAAGCCAGAGACAGCCAGACTTCTAGAATTTTCTTCAATTAATAGCTGCATAGATGATTTCATTTTCCTTAATACAGATTTTATTCATTGCCATGGAAAAAACTGAACTTATCAACCTGGCTAATCCATGTGGTAGGGGTAAATGGATCACTGGTTAGACAGAATCATATGCATCTTGGCAGATAAAAACATTAACCAATAATTGATTATTCTATGTATTTAGCAGTTTGTCTAGGGTTCAGCTTTAATAATAAAAATAATGATGATTGGTTTATGTTTTATATGTTTTTTTGATTCTGTTATTGTAGTGAGGCAAGGAATGTTTACATACAGTGTATACATCACCCTGTGTAAAGGGTGCTTCACTCATTTGAAGTTAGACTAGTCATGAAATATTCAATAGTTTAACCTAGCAGCTAAAATTCCTGGTGACTTTGCATCCACCAGAGGCTGAATAAATAGTGCACCATGTGATGCCATGGATTGACAACCAACAATATGGCTATCCTCTGTGATGGTACTAAGATCTTTCACACCAAATGCCAAGGCTCACCATATTTTTGCTGAATACACAGTGCATCATGTGAACGAATGACAACCTAAGATATGGCAGCTATCAGTGCTGATGTTAAGCCTCAAAAGACAACCTATCAAACTGCCCACAAAACCTAGGAAACATAAGAAAACTTGCTCTATCAGTTTATGAAGTTTGGGTGGAAGACAGCGCTGGACTGGTTCCACTGGAGGCTGCCTATTGGCAGATTACTGTGTGGATGATATAAAGGGAATTGCTTCCAATGGGTTATATCCCAATTGCAGGTGGTAGGTGATAGACTTAGTTGGGGTCTAGGGCTGCTACCTTTCTTATGACGACAATGGTGGCGTTACCGCAAGGAACACTTGGGTGAGGAGGAGCACCCACCAAGTCCAAAAAAGTCCCACTTGATGATTTTCATAGTATATTGAAGATAAAATATACAAGTAGGCTTCATACTAGCCCTGAAGAAGGGCTATGCAATTCACCCGAAACATGTTGGCACTACTATTATATTTTTATCTTCAATAAACTATAAAAAATTGACTTTTTTGGACATCGGGTGCTCCTCTCCAATCACCCAACTATCAGTGTATGAGAATTCAGGATTTTCAAATTCTCCCAATGGGCTAATTGGCACACAGATACTCACAGTACATTGCTTGATTTCCATTACACTAGGAACTTATCAAAGAGCAACTAATTATCTTTATTTAGACTGCATTAACTAGCATAAGACGAATCTGTATCCCAGCAATCAATGAATGTAATATGTAGTCTGCCATTGTTAGCTGGCTGTGATTATGATCCTCTGGCACTGTAGTTGTGGCACTGATCTGAAATATAGAGTGAAGTATGCAGATCCAAAGCTTTGACCTTACAGTAACTTTTTCTTGGTCACTGACTCGGAAAATATTAAACCCGGAAGATCAGTATGACAGCCCAGCACTTATTATTTCAAAAGGAGGTCAGTGATGGCAGCCAGTGTATTTTCTTTAAGACAGGTTTCCTTTAACAAATAGATTTTTTTTAGTTGATGGTAGGCCTTGGTCTGACAGCAGGAAGGTCACTGTTCATGATGAAATCTGAACCACTAGTTCACCATGATTTCAGTTTTAATCTACAGTAGTTCTAATCTAAAAAAAAATTAATAAGGAGCCCACACGAACATGAACAGCATTATTGATTGTCATTTTACATATGCAGAAATTGATATAATTCCCAGAGTATGGTTTACTGTGGTGTCTGATATTATATACTTACTGTATAGTGCCCATACAAATATGTAGAGTTTTATGACTACTTTATGGGCCTATTCACAATATGAGTTTTAACGCAACAATGCAACATACTAAAAGGCTTGTGTCCAAATTCCCCAGAATGAAATTAGTGTCTGGTCCATCTCAGCACTGTAGTGCAGTGCAGTACTTGAAAATTCAATAAAAAGATTTAAATAAATAAATATGACATGTCCATTTTTAGTGTATTTTAGTGCGTTGGAAAGCCCATAGAGGTTAATGGCAAAACATCAAAATGCATATTACATGTCAATGAATGTTAACGCTATCCATGTCATTTTCTAAACTCAAAAACATATTGGAAATGAATGTCACTGCACATCAATCATGCACGCTCAAAGGAAGCACACCTTGATGTATGACAATACACCTGCTTACCGCTACAAAACAGTTGTAGGCAGCCTTTACAGACACTATATACAAAGCCATGACCATTTACTTTCTACTGCAGTCAAAGTAACACAACTTGCTTAAGATGATTGGATTGTGAGGGAACACCAGCTCACTGATGAGGTCTTCTCTGTGCTGTCTCTTTCAGTAAGTAAGCTCAATTATTTTGGAACAGAGTAATGCTTTTTGCTGGCATTGACCAATCAGAATTGTTCTAATTCATCCTGGAAGCGCTGCAGAAAGATCAATGACAAGAATTGGATTTCAAATCCCTGGATAACTGAACTGGCTGCATGGTCATGGCTTGATCATCACCAATGAAGATAAGTACAGCAGGTACTCTGAAGTTGGGGAGGCTGGAAGTTGTCAGTTCACCTTTTCATTTTTTTCTGAAAAGGTAAACTTACACTTTAAGGCATCTCTTAACAAAAATGGGTCACATATATCGAGCCCGGGACAGAACTATAAAGATATAAAGGGTATGAGACTCAAGTTGGGTTTTAAAAATATAAATATAGCAATTACCACCAAAGGAGCTGCTTGATGTGTCGAGTCCCTGTTCCTGAGCCCACAACTCTGGGAACAGCTCTGTACTCTCTCTGACATACCTAGCTGGGCTGAGAATAGGCTAAGAATAGAAATTTCAAATACCTATCCGTGTGTATAGCTATAGATATATACCAAATATATATACACCAGAAAGGACACAAAACTGTTGTAGCTAAATACTAAATAGTAGCAAAGTATATTGAGATCAAATAAATATGAAAAAGGACCATGCAGTGGTGAGTCAGAAAGAAAAAGATTGTACTATAATGGTTCACATTTAGAAGACATACCACAATAGTTAAAGTGGTTGTCAACCTGTGACAACCACTTTAACCTACAGGTAAGCCTAGAATACACCTGTAGGTGTCCTGCATATCTCCCAAACCTGCACAGTTTAGGAGATATACAGTGTACTAGAAGTACCGGCGTCATTTTCTGTGGCTGGCAGCTCCAGCGCCCATGAGGGGGAGTGATGTCACGCGTCTCCAGCCAGTCACAGAGCCGGAGTCGCGGCCCCGGAAGGAAGAGAGGCTGAAGATGGACGCGGCCTGCCCAGGGGATATCGCCGGACGTCGCAGGCTTCGTTTGCAGGTAAGTGACACATAATGGGCTACTATGCGATGCATAGTAGCCCATTATGTTTCTACTTTGAAGGGGAATATAGAGGAAGTAAACCCCATCAGGTTCAAGGGTGAACCTCTTTCTTAGGCCTGCTCTGGGTAGCCCTGACTAGGGGAAAAGCCTGTAGGTATTTACCACAGTAACAGTCAGCAATCAGTAGCAAACGACTCTAGACCTTCTGCTGGCCAGCTCATTGGGGTCCAAAACCTTACACTGGAGCGCTCAGGATAGTGTCCCCTAAAAAGTTTCTAGCTGACAGCACTTTCCTGCTGCTGTGAATTTGCAGGGTATGATTGGTCAACAACCACTCGCCAAAGCTGTGTAGGCAGAGATTCTCCTTCTATCTATTAGGCAAATGGGTCTCACGCTTTCTCTTGCTTTGGGTCCTCAGTGTCTGGCTCTTTAATGGTCAGCAAGCTTTCTGCTCTCTCCACTGCTTCCAGGTAGAGATTACCCACTCCATTCTCCGCAAATATAGCAGGTCTGTACAGTCCCAGTCTCCATGCTTAAAGAGAGGCCTCCTCCTCTCTCAGCCCAGGACAACTACTCCAGTCCCTCCTCTTTAATGTCCCTTTCTTTGGAATTGTAAATCAGAGCACGCCTGTAGTAATGGCTGAGTCTTTTTAGATAACTACAATCCTCACAATCCTTCATGCCTCCTCTTTAAAGTCTCCAATAGTTCATGTCCTCAGCTTGCTCCCTAGTGGATGAAGGGCCAACTGCTCTGTATTAAATGATAGCAGCCTACTATAGCAGTGCTGGTGTGAGTGTCTCAAGGGAAACACAGCCACAAAGTCCCTTTCTCCTGCTGGAACTACAGACCAGGCTGCATAAATTTGAGTATTTTCCATTTTTATCTATTTTTTCCATCAATTAAATAAATGGGGACCTTTCATATCTACCCACACTTACATTTCAAATGGAGCATCAGAGTATAGTAAAGATAAAGAACTATCATCTCAAAAGTAATATAGTTCATAATACAGCTGATTCATCATTTTTTTATGCTCAGTGAAAGGTTGCCAGATTTCATGAATAAAATCTGGGGACACCTCATGGCTATGCCCAACATGCAAACCATGCCCCCATCTGTAACAAGCCTTGTAAGAACTGGCACCTTATAAAGTTTGAAATAATGTAGTATGTGCAACTTCACTGACCACATATGCGTAGACTGAAGTGGCAACATTTGGAATCTGGAATAATGATTGTGCAAGCTAACTGCTGAGATGAGTGCCTGCACTGTGCATCGTTTATTGTGGGCTGTCAGGATGCTGGGGATGCCCATTTCAAGGTTGGGGATGCCCACTACCCCTTGAATCAGGGAAGGTCCCCAGCAAATGAATGGCATCCAAAACTCAGTTTATGAGGCTGCTGCTCACAGAAACAAATTAAGTTTCACCTTTTATTAATTTATTTATTCTTATATTATTCTTAAAATGAGTTCTGATTGGTCACTGTGAGTAAGTATTTCACTTTTGTACCTATTTTCCTCCTGTTTTCATAATTTAGCTTTATTGTAGCAATAGTAAAAAATACCTTTTAGATGCTGGACAGTTCTTCTGCAAAAAAACATTCAATGTAATTGGATATGTATTTAAGTTAGTAAAAAGAGGCACAATAATTAGCTTTCATTCATTTGTGCATTTTATTTTCTTTGAAAGAAACTCCATGTTCTTGGAACAAGCCTAAAAAATAAAGCAGTGTCCCAGCAGCTCAAGATTATTGCATAGATGAACTGTATGTCTTTGTTGGCAAACTAGTACAAACAAGCATTCATGGAAATTGTGTCTTATGCACCCTGAATGCACTAATTATCCACCAACAGGCCATTGTTATTTTGCTCTTTGTGATAATGAATATTGAATCCTCCCAGGTCATTGGTGCTTATGAGCCCTTATACAGTAAAGCACAATAAAATGACTACAATAACAATAATAATAATAATAGCAACAATGAATTGGAACTAGAGGCAAAGCTTGAAGCTTGTGGGCCCTGATGCAAAAGTTGACCTGAGACCCCCCTACTACCACCCACTGCTTGCACCACACACCAAAATACCCCAACTTGCTAAAGAGTTATTTCAGATCTTTATTTATATATTGAGAGGATAATTCAAAAGATTTTTGAGAAACTGTCCCAATTTTGACATAATAAATAAAGTTTGGTATGTGAATGAGGTCTTGGGGTTCATTCACATGGGTCCTGTTGCCTGTACAGTGTAAACTTGTTTTTCTGTTGTTTTTCTGTGGCTGGAACTGTGTGCAGGCTGCCTACTCTGTAGCAACTCCATGAACACAGCCACAGGTCCTAATTTGACAGGCAAGCAGAGGGGGGAGGATGGTGCACAGAGAGGGTGAATGGTGTGGCAGAGTGGCAATTAGAGGAACTGATCCCCTGTATGTGCAGCAGCTGAAAGCACCAGGTAGAAGAGGAGGAGACGCTGGCTTTCAGCTGCTGCAGGCTAAGCCATACAGGGGTTTGGATCCTATAATTGTGCACCCCTCACAAAATCTAATGTGACAGGGGGGCCTCATGGGCCCCCTAGAGAATGGTTGGGGTCATCATTGTGATCCCTGTGACCCCTGAAACCCTAGTTTGGAACCCTAGTAATTACCAGGTATAATAAAATAATAATAAAAAATGTTCATTGGAATACATTTGCAATTAATCTATAATTGAAAGTGGAACTTTATTCAGAAGATTGAGTCCTGATAGATTGCTTCAGGTTTGCCCCTTTTGCACATATATCTATGTAAAAGGTTAAAAACAAGTGTCTGTACTGTTTAAAGTCCAGTAGTATACTGTCTCCCCCTGCTCTGCGCATGTTCAGTTGCTCTCTATTCTCGACACTGTGCCTAAAATCAGAGCCACTAGAGGCCGATCAGCTGACAGCTTTAAGATCTACTGTTGCTGAAGTGGAAAGAAAGCAACAGGGATGACACAAACTGTTCTGACTAGGGAGGAAGCAAAGCAGAAGAGGTGACAGGACAAACTGTGTTGCCAGCGAAACACAAAAGAATTAAACTTACAAGGATGGTGTCTTATCTTTTCTTTTTCTGATATTCTCTCCTTTCTCCCTCATCTGCAGCCTGTGAGTTTCAGCAATGTAAAGCTTCTGTCAGCCTTCCTCTCTCTCTGAGCCAAGACATACAATCAAGGCTGGAAATGTACATGTTTTAAATGTAACGTATCGTTTTTTTAAAAAAGCAGGTGGGGGGAGTTTCCCAATATGGAAGTGACTGGTCTTGGCTTCAACCAAATGGCAGCATCTAGCAAAAATAAAGAGGTGCAATTTGCAGCACACACTTATTTTGGTAGCATAATTATTATTGTGCAATGCATGTTCTTTTATAAAAGGACATTAACTGTTATGAAAATGTTATGGATAAATTTCCATTTTAATGAGGAACTCTCTGGAAGCGGTGCCCAAATAATCGTAGGCAGAGGGAAAATGACTAGTTGCCAGTATTGCCTATTGTGTCCCTGCAGCTGGTCTTTCCCTGTTACTGATTTACCATGCCTTACTTTGCACATTGTGTCTGTATGGAGGTGTCCATCTTGGTAGAGGCAGGGTTTTCCTTCCTTATGTCAGGACCTCCAGCAAAGACAACAGTGAGTAGATCATTAGTGACAGTATCAAGTCTTGTTTCAAATCGCCTGACACTAGCAAGTAGAAGCAGCAGTGCCTTATAGCTCTCATTTTAGATATACAGCCATAGTAACAAGAGTGCAGACACTATGGCGGTATGCAGGACCGGTGCGACCATAAGGCAGCATAGGCAACCGCCTAGGGGGGCGGTAAAATCCATCTGTGAAGGATGACAACACTGCATGTACCGGATTCTACGCACAATTCACCTCCTCTATCACCTGTATCTTGCCTTCTCTCCTCCCCCACATCTCCGGCTCCTTTTCTCCAGCGCTGGCTTTCAGCCTGTTTTGCGAGCGCGGCTGTGCCAGGGTTCCCTGCAGGGTAAGTGTGCTCCCCTGCGGGGAATCCACGACATCCCCTGCCCGCATTGTGACCCTGGCCACAGCAGCGAGAACAGAGGGGAGAGAGCAGACCAGGGGCAAATAGCAGCCGGCAGGACGTGTTGGAAGAGCGGCATGATATGGGAACCGGGGCGGGTCGGATGCATTGGAAGACCTGCATGACCTGGCTTGCTGTGATTTTCCCTCCCTCCTCTTCTAGGATTATCGGGGACAGACAGCAGCGCTGCGCCCCTCCAGGTGAGACCATGGATTGCAGTGCATTTTATACAGTGAGGAAGAATATGGGGGGTATGTACAGTGAGGAACATATGTGAGAGGGGCTGTATAGTGGGGAGCAGATATGCATGGGGGTGTATAGTGGGGAACATATGTGGGGGGGGGGAGTGTATAGTGGGTAGTAGATATGCATTGGGGTGTATAGTGGGGAACATATATGCGGGGGGTGTACAGTGGGGAACATATGTGCGGAGGGAGTGTATAGTGGGGAGCAGATAAGCATGGGGGGTGTATAGTTGGGAACATATGTGCAGGTGGGTGTACAGTGGGAATCAGATGTGCGGGGTGATGCACAGTGGGGAACAGGTATGTAGGAAGTACAGTGGGCAACTGGTTTATAGGGGGATACAGTGATGAACAGGTGTGCAAGGTGGTACAGCAGCAGAGCAGGTGTGCAGGGGACTATGGTGATGCAGAAATTGAGTTGATCTGAGGCCTGAAGGTGCAGGAAGTGGGGTGATCTGAGGTCTAAATAATAACATGTTTTGTGCGTGTACCACTTAAAAGATCATCTTTTAAAAGTTCATCTTTCTAAAAAAAATAATGAATGCAAATTTTTTTGCAGGTAAAAAAAATTTGCATTCATCATTTTTTTTATTAGGAGACTGTAGAGCATTGCACCCACGATCAGCAGATCTCGGGTGCGGTCTCATTCATCTGCAGACTATCAGTGTATCTGTCTGCTCGTACCATGTATAGGCAGGCAGTTACACAATGACAGCAAAAATTAACTAACACAGCACTCAACAATGCGATGGTAGTTCATTAAGAACTACAAGCCGACATCCGCAAAGGATGTTGGTACTTGTAGTTCTCCCATTCACAGAACTTTTTTTTCTTAAATCATAACAGCAGGTGTGGGGAGAGGATCCCTGGCCTGCTGTCACAACGGAGGATCAGGGGGGTGCGGGGCTGCTGCAACAGTGACTTGTTACCCCAACTATAGACTTTTTTTAGAAGTAGGAACAGTTCGCAGTAGTGGGGGGCGGTAAAATAGACCTACACCTAAGTAGATATAAATCCTTGCACCGGCCCTGGCGGTATGATATATTTAAGCACATTTATCAGGGTACTGCTTAGGCACAATTAACATTTTTAAATGTTTCCTGTAACATGTCCACTTTAAAGAGGAATTACATTCTCTCAATTAGCATTAACTATTTTTAATCCTAATGCAACTAGCCTTAGAGATAGGAAGGTATATGATATTTACTTGTTGTAAACTTTTTTTTTAAGTTTCTAAAGTTGTTTTCTGGTTTCTGGCCTAAGCAAAAATGATGTCATACATCCCAGGAGTCTTCATGGCCATCTTTTTTTTCTTTCATCTGGAGGAGGGTCTTTTTTCAGCTAAGCAAGTCCTCCTGCCTGTATGCTTGAGCTAAGGGCAGATGGATTCCAGAAAGTAAATGCCACATGAATCATCCTCCCTATCTCAAGATGGCCACAGCTTGTAAAGCTAAGGGGTTTGTTTTTCACAGACATGGAAGAATGAGTGAATTTGCGTTGAATATTAACAATGTATTTCATACCGTTTTCAGTTTGTGATTTTCAGATACTGTTTAGTTCCGCTTTAGTACTAATTGTAAGTTCTGTCATCAAAATGCCCAGTTATTAAATCTGACTTAAAAAAAAAAAATTCACTGCATTTTTTTTACGTTTTGGATAGAGTGAAGAAGTGTTAGAACCCCTGTTATTTTCGTATTGCTGTCTATGTCCACACTTATTTTGTAGAGTAGAGAAGTTAAAGCCTCATTGAGATTTTTATTGTTGTTTGTATAATCCTGTCCTGGTGGACCCTAGTCCATTTTCTTGCCCTCAAAGGGACAAAATATGAAGGGAAATCTATCCAGTCTGCACATAAGACTGCCAAGCAATCTGCATTTTTTAGGAGGAGGCAGTGGCATCCTACACATTTGTCTTATTACAATTTTCCTTTATTAGCTATAGCAGTAATATAAATCAGCAACATCATTGCAACACAATAAAAATACATTTGACAGACCATCTTGTTAACCATTTTAAAATTGTTCTACATGATTAGAAATAACCATAAGAGATAAAAGGAGAAGCTCTGTTCTTGGCTATATCTCCCACATTGCTCATTATTTCTGCATGCACGAGGTGTAACCTTTCATTTGTCCATACCTTATTCATTACATTTAATTGGATTATTCTGTCTTTAGCAGAAATCATGTATTTTGCATCCAATCTTCATCTTCAAACAAAGATATAATATGTCCCTTGTTAGCTAGCACAGATTTAAAGGGGATGTGTAATGAAGAATGCAAACTTTTACTTGGGATATTAATTGATAGTAAAAATCACCCTAATGCCTGGATTGAGTAGAAAGTGTGAGGATAGGAGGTTTGTCTTGTCTTCTAAACACATTAGGCTGCTTTGTCCATCAATCAGTTGGCTCCAACATATCCCAGCCACTAAGCTGCAGAATCCCCTTTCCAGAGGAAACATGTAAGTCATGGCCCACTATCTTCTTAGGCAGCGGTAGGAAACCTTGGCACTCCATTTGTGGTGAAACTACAAATCCTAAGAGACATTGCAAGGCTCTGACATTCACAGACATAAATCCCAGAGGCAGAGGCATGATAGAATTTATATTCATATTTTCACCACAGATGGAGTGTCGATCAGTGGCAGCCCATCTATATTGGGAGCAGGAGTGCCACCCCCTTAATCTATGCGCCCGGCCCTTAATGCATGGTGCCAGATGCATGGATTCCAATGGGGATTTTTTTTAGAAGCACAAGATTAGAGCCCGAGGCTCTAATTAGCTTCAAAAAAGGGTGGGCTTGGGGAGCAGAGCACTGCGCCCTCAGCTCCCACTAGTTGTGTGACAATAGAGAATTAATATTCGCTATGGTCTTCCCTATTGTCTGGTCCTGAGACCTGATTGACCGAGAGGAGAAGCGCTCATATTGGAGTAGAAGAGGTAGAGGAGGAGGAGATGCAGGGGTAGCTGCCGTGAAGTCGAGGAGGAGGAGACGCCAGGGGAAGCTGCCACCCACTGCCTGGAGGAAGCGCTGCCCGCAACTTAGATGGGGTAAGTGCAGGGCTGGTGACCGACCAATGGAGGGGGGCGGCTGATATGACCGACCGGGGGAGTGGTGGGTGGATTGTTTGCCACCACGGCCAAAAAAATATAGCACCAGCCGCCACTGGTGCCAATGCTGCCTACCCCTGCTCTAAGCGATAAAGGTGGTAAGGTATCCTAAGTTAAACAAACAACTGTCTCCAATAAAAACTGGAAAATATGTTTAAAGATTTTAGGATGGCTGCACACCTATATATGGTACTGCATGGTAAATTGCATGTTTAACAGGGCACACGGGGTGCCCCCCCCCCAAAGAAAAATAGCAGCAGCCCGGCTTATTGGGCCCAGTTTGAACATTTTCACTTAGGGGTGTACTCACTGTTGTTGCCAGCGGTTTAGATATTAATGGCTGTGTGTTGAGTTATTTTGAGGGGACAGCAAATTTACACTGTTATACAAGCTGTTTTATACTTTACATTGTAGCAAAGTGTAATTTCTTCAGTGTTGTCACATGAAAAGATATAATAAAATATTTTCAAAAATGTGAGGGGTGTACTTACTTTTGTGAGATACTGTATATCCACTTCCCGACTTGCTGCCACGTTTTCATGGCGGCAGTCGGGTTGCTGAGCGCAAATCGCCGTAAAAAGACGGCGATCTGCAAACAGCGGCTAGGGGGTGCGCGTGCGCGCCCGCCACACTCCTGAGGAGTGTGCCCGCGGCTTGGGCGGACCCGATGTCCGCCGGCGTGCCGCGATGAACGGCCACAGGGAAAGAGCGGTGTAAACACGGTGGTTCCCCATTTTGACAGTGCAGGCATGGGAGATCTACTGATCCCTGTCACTGGGATCAGTTAGATCTCTCATGCCCATGTTAGCCCAACCCCCCCCCCCCCACAGTAAGAACACACCCAGGGAACACAGTTAACCCCTAACTCTCCCCCCCCAGGTTAACCCCTTCACTGCCAATGACATTTATACAGTAATCAGTGGACATTTAAATTTCTGATCACTGAATAAATGTCATTGGTCCCAAAAAAGTGTCAAAAATGTCCGACATGCCCGCTGCAATATCGCAGTACCGCTAAAAATCACAGATCGCCGCCATTACTAGTAAAAAATAAAAAAATAAAAAAAATAAAAAAATAAAAACCCCTGAAATGAATTCTCATCATCCGTAAACGTGGCCACTTTTGCGCAAACCAATCAATAAACGCCAATTGTGATTTTTTTTTATCACAAATATGAGGAATATAAATCGTCCAAAACCGGTGAAAAAAAAAGTTGTTTTTTTTTTTTTGGATTTGAATCTTAGCAAAAAGTAAGAAATTTGGGTTTTTTTGCAAAATGGTCGCTCTTCTTTTGTTTATAGCGGCAATCAGAAATGACGCAGAGGCGATCAAATACCACCAAAAGAAAGCTCTATTTGTGGGAAAAAAAGGACGCAAATTTTGTTTGGGTGCAACGTCGCAAGACCGCGCAATTGTCAGTTAAAGTAACGCAGTGCCGAATCTCAAAAAGTGCTCTGGTCCTAAAGCTGGAAAACCTTCCGGTTGGTAAGTGCAAGGCCGGCCCTACCATGGGACCGAGTGGGACCATGGGTCCCAGGCGGCAGTTCAAGAGGAGCGGCACTTTGCCGCCCCGCTCCTCTCCCCTTTATTTTACTATGGGGAAGGGGCGGGTTGCCGCTTATTACACTGACACTGCGAGTGGGCGGGCGGGGGGGTGGGAGTTGGGCAGCGGCGCCGCAGCTGCTGCTGCTGCCATCTACGGCACTGCAGAGCGCTCGCTGCCATGCCCGCCCATCCTCTCCGCGGCTCCCCCCCTTGCTGTGTCACGGACGGTCAGCACAAGACAAAATCAGCTGACCGTCTGGAGCCAACAGCGTGAGGGGGGAGGAGGCTGAACGGAGAAAGCCATGCTGGTGCCTGGAACAGGGATCGCTGGAGGCACTGACACTCAGAGCAAGTAAGTGTCAGCGCCACTGATCCCATCTCCCCCCTGCCTGTATCTAACACCCCCTGCCTGTGCCTACCTCCCCCCACCACCCCCTGCCTGTATCCACCACCCCCTGCCTGTGCCTACCTCCCCCCTAATACCCCCTGTCTGTATCCACCTCCCCCCACCACCCCTGTCTGTATTCACCCCCCACTACCCCCTGTCTGTATCCACCTCCCCCCCACTACCACCTCTCTGTATCCACCTCCCCCCA
>BLSH010176472.1:1700034-1721915 GCA_018402905.1 Glandirana rugosa
TCGTTACATTAACTTTCCTTACCTACCATGACGCGTCGGATAAAGACATCCACAGTTATATATCACTAGAGTATACAATAAGACTACATTTTTATATGGAAACTATTTGCTGAATTTCAATCTATTACAATTACTGTTTTATATCTTCACTGTCACTTTTAATCACTGGATTATATCACTGCCATTTTTAATGTTTTAGGCTTTATATAACCAATGCTTTTATAAGATTGTACCCACTGCATTTTTATTGAAGGATTTATTGTATATTGCACTTTATATCGTCTATTTATACCTATATATTTCTACATGCGTTATCCTCATCATTGTATATATTTTTACATTATACACGTATATTTTTACATCAGAATAACATATGAGATCACTATATATTGACACCTACAGAAATAGGCTGCGCAGTACCATCCATTCCTTTCAATTACATTGCTTATATTGTCATATAGCTAGGTACAGCAGCAACCTAGTCCACTTGCACCACTCCTATCATAGTAGCGCGAGGATACCCCTACCATACTATATTCCTGATAGGTGCCTGCTGTGCCATGTACTTGTGTGAAAAAGTATCCTGTTCTCTTTGTATTGCTTCCTTTGTGTGAAATTCCTTGTGTTCCTGCCAGTTCCTCTGCTTTCCTAGTAAAAACTGACCACACTAAGCATGAGAGCACAGTGTGATCCATTCTCTTGCTATGCTGGGAACTCAGTGTGCTCTCCCCCAATGATCAGACTTGTCCTGACATGCCCCACCTGCACAGCCATTCACTGGGAAGCTCAATGTTCTGCTGATTTTCCTCCCCCAGCTCTTATGCATCTGAGAACAGAGAGAATGTGATCACTTATAAAAAATGGTATTTATAATGTACTTTTATATCTATACTAAATGTTTTGCCTTTCATTTCAATTTTAAACTGAATGTGTTGTTTACAACCAATTAACTCTTAACATTAGCATTTCGTTTTTAAGGGTAACACATCTGTTTCTTTTCCTAGTGTTTATAGATCTTCCTCCTGATTTTTTTTTTGTTATTTTTAATCAAGTTGTTATGGGTAAAGTTCAGATCTAAGAAATAAATTCCTATTGTGGTCATTGTTACTGTTCTGTTTGAGTGTACATCTGCCATTCTAAAACCTACAAACTGATGCTTACAGCATGGCTTTGCCTCTATATTGTCTATAATAAAGCAGAGATGGCAAGGAGACTGTGGAGCTGAAGGCTAAATATGAGTTGATTCAGCATCTGGGTTTATGGAAGCAGTTATCTTAAGCCAAGCATAGCTGAACAGAGATGATTAGATTTATATCTAAACTATAATTATAGAGTAAAATTATAGCTTATAATAATGTGCATGTTTATTTTAATTTCTATCATCCTGAGCTTGGCAAAGAATATATTTGTAGACTACAACACCCAGTGTGATGAAATCAGCAGACTATACTGGGAGAGATTGCTAAACTGGACTGTCTTTTGTGCATATTGGATGTACCAAGTTGGGGTTAAAATGGTTGTAAAGGTTGAAGTTTTGTTTTAGCTTCATTCTTACCTGAGCCTGATCTTGACCCAGCAATGTGCATGAGAGCAGTAGTCTCTCGGCTCTCTCACTCCTCATTGGCTTAGAGACAAGCAGCAGGAGCAATTGTCTCCCACTGCTGTCAATCACAGCCAGTGGGGTGGGAATGGAGGTGGGGCTGAGAAATGTGAAAAAATGCTGCAAGGTAAGAATGCTTTAAAAATATGTGTTTTAATTGTTTATTTGTATCAATTTAAAAAATGCAAAGCGAGCAAACAGAAGAAAAATCGAAATCAAATCAATATTTGGTGCAACCACCCTTTGGCTTCAAACCAACAATTCTTCTTGGTATACTTGCACACAGCTTTTAAAGGAACTCAGCAGGTAGGTTGTTTCAAACATTTTGGAGAACTAAGCACAGGTCTTCTGTGGATGTAGGCTGCCTCAGATCTTTCTGTCTCTTCATGAAATCCCAGATTTGATGATGTCAAGATCAGGGCTCTGTGGGGGCCAAACCATCGCTTCCAGGACTCTTTGTTCTTCCTTATGCCGAAGATAGTTCTTAATGACATTGGCTGTATGTTTGTAGTCTTGTCCTGCTGCAGAATAAATTTGGGGCAAATCACACGCCTCCATGATGGTATGGCATGATGGATAAATATCTGCTTGTATTTCTCAGCATAGGGCAGTGGTGGCCCATCCATTAGGGGTGCTCTGGTGCCACCCCCCCATCCATGAGTTTGGCCCCCTGATCTACATACAAAAAAACACGGTGGGCTCGGAATACAGAGCACTGCACTCCGAGCAGACCCGTTTCCCGATTGGCCAAAAGGAGAAGCATTCTGATTGGCTGCCGAGGAGGAGGCAGGAGACGGAAGCTGCCGTGATGCCTGCTGAGGACAGCAGGGGAAGAGGAAGCCGCCTGTGATGTCCACAGAGGAGAGCAAGGGAAGCCGCCCATGATGCCCGTGATGCCTAGGAGGAGAGCAGGGGAAGGAGAAGCCGCCACTCATCGCCCGGGTGAATAGCTGCCCACCATAGATGGGGTAAGTGCTCTGGTGCTCCTGGTGACCAGACCGACCAACCCGACCAGGGGGCTTTAGGGTGGCTGTGGGTGTTCTGTTTACCGCCCCCAAAAAAATTTACCACCAGCCCCCACTGGCATAGGGTAGGTGTCAACAGATTAGCCAGAGAAGAGCTAACTGTAGGCCTGATACAATGGCCAATTTCCAATATGGCTATGACCGTTTGCACTAAAATGCACGCACACATAATGGAGGAGAATGTGCGTACGCATGTTGCACCATGACGTGCATGCCAGCGCACACAGTGCCCAATGAAATCTTGCACCCTCTGGCCTATAAAAGAGTGACTGTTGCACATGGATATTGCTGACTGGTCTTCAGCTTCTTGCTTCCTGTTCTCCTGTTTTGCTTATGCTTTTGGATTACCCGGGCCGTTACCAACCTGGCTTGCCCTTGGATACCTCTTGTCTCTCTCTCGACTCTGACCTTGGCTTGTCCATGGATCTCCTCTTGTTTCATGTCCTGTGTATGCTTGTCTGACCACATCTCTGATCTTCTATCTGCTGACCACCGGCTCACTGACCTTTGCTACTGTCCCTGACTATGCCTCCTGTTTTGCCCTGTCTGCTGTGATCTGACTAGGTGCCTACCTGCTACACCCAGGTTTCTGTACCTACCTGCAGTACTTAGCTGTTGCTCCAGCGTGCAATATTTACCTGCTCTATCCAGACTGCTGCACTTACCACTGCAATGTGCTTCCTGCTGTGTGCAATCTGCACAACCATCAGCTCTCATTGGTCCTGCTGCTCTCCTCATCTGGTATCCACCTGCAGAGAGACCTCCACACCTACAGTTCTCATTTGTGACACAGCTGGCAATCTATGCTTCTTTTGGTTTCATGTTCCCTGTTTCCATCTTCAGGGACACCGAGCACTTAGCCGCAAGGAGAGCTCTCTCAGCATTTCGGTTTTAGGACCAGGTACGTGACAGTAGGTCACACCACATATTGATTTGATTTAGAATTTTCTTTTGTTCACTCACTTTGCATTTTATAAATTGTTAAAAATAAACAATTAAAATCTATATTTTTTAGAATGCATTCTTACTTTACAGCATTTCTTCACACCTATTTAACCACTTGCTGAGCATATCACGTGGATATATGGCGGCAAAGTGGCTTTGCTGCGCAGATCGCGTCTATAAACACGATCCGCGCAGCATGCTTTCATGCCTGCCATGTGCTCCGCGAGTGAGGCCGAGGGTTGGGCAGACTCGATGTCTGCCGGCGACCCACGATCGCCTAGTACAGAGGAAGAACAGGGAACCACTGATGTAAACACGGCGGTTCCCCGTTCTGACAGGCGGCATGACAGTGATCTACTGATCCCTGTGATCGGGATCAGTTAGATCTGTCACGACCCTGAAGCCTAGCCCCCATACAGTTAGAACATGCCTAGGGAATAGAGTTGAGCGAACCCGAACTGTAAAGTTCGGGTTCATACCGAACTTTGGGGTGTCCATGACCCGAACCCGGACATTTAAAAAAAAGTTTGGTTTCGAGTTCTGGGTTCGGGTATTTGATCACGCATATTGAATAGCTGCAGGGCAGCCAATCAACAAGTGTTTCACTGGTTTTCCCTAGAAGCCATCACAGCCATGCCTACTAATGGCATGGCTGTGATTGGCCAGTGCATCATATGACCCAGCCTCTATATGAGGCTGGAGTCACAGTGCTGCATGTCACATGCTCTCTGGGTAGTGTAGGGAGAGGATGCTGCCTGTGCTGCGAGGGACAGATTGCAGATAGATAGATAGGTAGAGATTACTACTAATACTGCTTTTAGGGACAGATTGCAGATCTCATCCTGCATTACAGAAAGATCTGACAGGACTGGGTAGAGTCTACTGCTTAGAGGGACAGATTATTGTTCTAAAATCATCTCCTAGTTCTATAGGGTCAGGTTCCTGCTGTTTCTGTAAGGGACAGATTATTGTTCTAAAATCATTTTGCAGCCCTCTAGCACTTTCCAGGACTCTTTTATAGTCATTTTTGTGCCGAAAAGTTCGGGTCCCCATTGAATTCAATGGGGTTCGGGGTAAAGTTTCGGGTCAAGTTCGGTACTGAACCCAGACTTTTTTCCGAAGTTCGGCCGAACCCACCGGACCCGAACATCCATGGGTTCGATCAACTCTACTATGGAACACAGTTAACCCCTTGATCGCCCCCTACAGGTTAACCCCTTCCCTGTCAATGACATTTATACAGTAATCAGTGGCTATTTTTAGATTTGATCGCTGTATAAATGTCAGTGGTCCCAAAAAAGTGTCAAAAATGTCTGATCTGTCCACAGCAATATCACAATCCCGATAAAAATCGCAGATCGCCGTCATTACTAGTAAAAAAAAAATGGTAAAAATGCCATAAATTAATTCTCATAGTTTGTAAGCACGGCAACTTTTGCGCAAACCAATCAATATACGCCTATTGCGATTTTTTTTAAAACAAATATGTAGAGGAATATATTTTGGCCTAAACTGATGAATACATTTGTTTTTTATATATTTGTTTGGATATGTATTATAGCAAAAGGTAAAAAATATACCTAGCAAAATAAAATTGTCAGTGACAAACAAGATGATGTGTACAATGATTCACAATACGTATACTCTTGAAGCAAAGATTATCACACTTTGTGCATCCTTAAAGTAAACTTCCAAAAATGTGTGTAGCATCACCCGTACACGAGCCGCTTGATATTGGTTTCTCTGTTTTGCCATAACTCTTTAAGCTGCTCGGTCCCCACTGACACACCTGTACAACTTAAAAGTTAGTATGCTACCACTTTATAATAATACTCAGAAAATAGGCCCCACGCAACTTGGTAGTAGATAAATTCGATGTGTTATGGCAAGGCAAGTTAGACAATGCATTAATCAGTAAACAGGCAACTGAACACATTTAAAGATGCTGTACTGGTTAAGGTGAACACTGGCCTATGCTATGGCAATTAGTTAACTGCAATAAAGGTAAACCAAATGTCAGCTGGTATAAACATAGGGCAATATAAAAACATTAATTAACCCAAAGAATTGTCCTTGAATGCACTTTATGCATACAGTCCTAATAGCGGGTGTGTGTATGCGTTCCCAACAAGAAGAACCCCTAGAGATGGCTATAAAGTACCTGCTGCCTATTTAGCAGTGATAAGCCGGCTATTGTTGGGGCCCATCTGTAAGTTGGTGCACATGAAACTGTCCCTTTAAGACTGTACTCAATGGATGGCTTATGGGCTGTTAAGTAAGGAGCAGTCTCCCTTGGTGTTTATTGTGGGCAGTACAGGATTAAGCTTGGTGATTCCGCTCATCACTCCTGGTATGTAATGAATCCAGTCCAATAAGCTTGGCAGTCAGGTGTTCCAGAAAGCTCAC
The DNA here is from genome assembly GCA_018402905.1 of Glandirana rugosa. NCBI lineage: Eukaryota > Metazoa > Chordata > Amphibia > Anura > Ranidae > Glandirana > Glandirana rugosa. Next base: position 1,706,011 of record BLSH010176472.1, read on the forward strand.
AATCAGATTCTCTCTGGTGTGGGCACACATGGCAACGGGTCTCCCCAGCTTGGATCCCAAGGCACAGTGACTCTCTGTGGCTCAGACTCTTAGTTCTCTCTGTGCTTAGAAAGGTTCAGTCTTTCAGTGGTGTAGGCACACACAGATCCAATGTCTGTCAATCTCCAGTTACCACACACAGGAACCAGCCGTGACTCAGTTCCAGCCTCAGCTCTCTAGACTGCCCCGATTTCTCCCGAATAGCCTTACAAAAGTTCCGCCTTTCCTTATGTTATGCCAGGGAATTGTGGACAGCTCCATCTATAATACCGTGCAATGCTCTTTTAAGAACTACATCTCTCAGCGTCCTGTGCACTGTTGTGTTATCCAGGGGAGGGGAAATGTAGCTGTACTAACAGCTCTCCCTATCTGTGTGCATGGCAGTCTAAATTGTGAAATCCAGGACGTTATCAATTTGCATTGTACTGTGCGCCTTGGGGACTACACATCCCATGATCCTCCTCCCTGCAGCATCATCAAGTTTCTTTCTCACATGCTCATGGCTGCTGCCAGGAGGAGGATGAGCAGGGGAATTTAAAAAACATACAGCCCATTGTGCCTCAATGCAGCAGCAAGAGAGGGGGGGAAGAGGCTGCTGGCTAAAATAAGCAAAGGATTCACACTTTTAATGAAAAGTCTGTGATGGCACTGCATACAGAAAACTGTTTCCCTTTTAGTGTTCCACCTCCATAATGCACACTATCTAATTACCAAATGGATATGATCTCCAATACATGAGGTCCTCAGCGTTTTGTGGCAATGATAAATTCTACTGCATATGGCTCCCTGCTTTGATAATTATCTCATGGGGACCCATAGTGATCTCAGCAGAGACTTAAGGAAGAAGCAGATGGACTACATAGTGTAATAGCATTTAGAATGACCACTTTATGACATCAAAAAGGTACTCACAAACAACCGAAGAGTAAAAACTTGTAAACAGGGCTCCGCCTCCCCTAGTGGGTGTGATTATGTCAGAATCATGTCCCACCCAAATATATAAATATTTATATAAATATCTTTTCTCCAACCTTAGTGTCTCAGAGGGTGCAGTATTGCCTGAAGGTTCATTATCACTAGGAACCAGGGAACCCATACATCAGCAGCTCCTCCGAAGGTAAGTGCTACGTGTAATTTACCCTATTATTACCTCCTGTAGGCTTCTACCACATCGTGCAACCAGTTCTGCAAAGCTTCTTCTCTTTGGCACTCCAGTCAGCAGTTGCGCTCTGACGTCATTGTGTACAATGCAGGGCCAGTAGTCCTGTATTGTATGTAAAGATGAAAAGGTCCTGTCCACAACCTAGAGCAACAGAGAGAAGAGAAGAGCGCTGTAGCCTTCTGGAGTAGAGGAATAAGGCAAGCATTGGGCCTCATTCACAAGGCCAAATCAGCCATGGTTAGACAAGTATAGTGTGGATACCTGCGGCTGGGAGCCTATACAAGTCAAAGATAGGTTCTCTGCTGTAATCCTGTATCTGCACTTTGAGTGGCTACATCTAGTTAGGGAAAGATGATCAGACAAAGATTCAATCTGTCTGCCTTCAGGGACGTTCATCTGTCTTTAAGCTTATGTAACATCCAATGGGCTGATACATGCTTACAGTGGCGGGTAGCCAAGTCTCCTGTCAGTCTGTTATTAGATTGTACAGGCTTCCTAACCAAGTATCAGGGCAGGGCTCAGCTCTACCTTCTCAGTGCTCAGGTTGCTCAGCTGTCGGTTAATTGCCAGCACTCATCGTTCCACAGTGGCTCACCTGGTGATCGTTTACTGCTCATCAGTCAGCCCCTTCTGGCTATTTAAACTGCTTGGTTCATTTCTTCTGCGCCTTCGTCTTGATCAAACATATCTGGAGACTCTCTGCCGTGTTTAAGTTGAAGACTTGCCCGGCTGACGTCCCTTCTGGTTCCTGATCCTGTCTGCTGCCTCCAACTACGCTGATCTCTGGCTTCCTGATTTACTGGCTTGTTCTGACTATCTGCTTTGGCTACCCTTACTATGTTTTGACTACATTTACTGATTTGTACCATTTTTACCACTATATTAAAGGGTGTGATTCTTACTGCATTTTTTGTCTCCGTCTGATTCCTGATACAAAGGCTATCTGCACTAGACATGTGCAGAGAGAAAAAAACTGTTTTGTTTAGTTTTGTTTTGATTTGTTATTTACATAAATTTGTTTAGTTAGATCAGTTTCATTCATTTAATTTGTTTTCGGAATTTGTTTAGTTTATTCGTTTTCCAATTTATTTGAAACATTTTTGAATCAATTTCAAATAATTTTCTAATTCAAATCATTTTCAAATAGTTTTCCAATTTCCAAGGAGAATGGGGGGAGTAGAAAGTGGAGGAATAGAATTGAAAAAGATAGAATACAATAGAGGGGAATATAACAGAAAATAAAAGAATATATGTGGTGGAGTGGAACAGAGCTTTTTTACTCTTTTATTTTCTGTTATATTTAGAGTTGAGCAAACCCGAACTGTAAAGTTTGGGTTCGTACCGAACTTTGGGGTATCCATGACCCAAACCCGAACCCGGACATTTGAAAAAAAGTCCGGGTTTGGGTTCTGGGTTCTGGTATTTTGTCATGCATGTTAAATAGCTGCAGGGCAGCCAATCAACAAGCGATTCAGATCCCCCCTCCAGAGAGAGCAAAGCAACATGGCATTAAGTGATGCTGACTCCACTCTCCATGGCAGTCCTGTGCAGTGCATGAGCTCAGCCTGAGTTGCTTGCAAGAAAAAAAAAAATCAGCTCTGAATGGATAAATGAAGCCAACCCTGTCTGTGATTTCCTAGAAGAGCCAAGTAATTCCAAGCTGATTCATTAAGGGGTTACTCTGAGATGTTTGCATGAGATTGTTATATTTATGTCCATGGCTTTATTATTTGTGCCTGCCTGGGGTGTAAATACCAATTTACTGAGGAACTACAAGAGTCAGCATGCCTTGTTTGTTTTATACTAAAATTATATCTTATCCAGCATAGACACCAGGGGATACAGTAAGTGGTCTGTAGAACTACAACAGCCAGCATGCATTGTTTGCTATATAATGACATAGGCTCCTACTCCACATCCACCCCCCCTTCCCATTTTTATTTTTTTAATTTGATTTTAAGTTATTTTCCCTATCCACATTTTTTTGTAGGGCACTTGTCCTACTCTTACCCCCATTTTACTTCCTTTTGCAGCCCTCTAGCACTTTCCAGGACTTTTTTAAAGCCATTTTTGTGCCAAAAGTTTGGGTCCCCATTGACTTCAATGGGGTTCTGGGTCCGGGGTCAAGTTCGGGTCAACCCGAACCCGAACTTTTTCGCAAAGTTCGGCCGAACTCGTCGAACCCGAACATCCAGGTGTCCGCTCAACTCTAGTTATATTCTTTTCTAGTCCATTGTTTTTTTTTCTGTACTATTCCTTTGTTTTCTATTCTATTTTGTTCTCTTTGGAAATTGGAAAACTATTCAAATTCAAAGATTTTTTGAATTCGAATTTGAAAACTATTTGAATATGAAAAGTATTTGAAAAACTATTTGAAAATTATTCAAATTCGAATTTTGTCTGATTTTTTTTCTTCTTATTTTGGATTAGTTTAAATTCAGTACTATTGTAATTCGGAAATTCGGATACATGCAGATTTCTGAAAAACAAAAATGAATCTGAATTTTAATTTGGAACAAAGCAAACTGCACATGTCTAATCTGCATAACCTGGGCTCTTGGCACAATTATCCTCAGTATTCATAGATGTGCCCACAGGGTGCTGCAGGGGATTTTTTAGGATGGAGAGCAGGGAAGGGCCTGGTAAATATGTCAATAACCGACCCTCTCTTTTTCTGAATGAATATAATGAGGGGTCGTTGCAGATTACTCATTATGTTCATTCGTAACTGAAGCATAGTAAACTGTGTTTACTATACTTTAGTCTGTGAATGAATGGGAAGCTGATCAGCACAGAGCACTTCCCATTCATTCACTGGCCAGTGCAGCTGGGGCTGCAGAGAAAGAGACTGGGGAATCTCTGTCTCAAAAGTGAGGCATTAGGGGTCCGTTTAGACCCCTGATATTTCACCAAAGCCCCCAATGAAGCTTCTTAAAAAAAATGTAAAAATAAAATAATATTATTGTAAACATTATAAAACAAACTAAATTGTAAATAATAATAAAACAAATTAAATAATAAAAATAAAAATCTACTGACACCATACATTGATGTACTGACACTAATCTCTGCCATATTGACATCGTCCAATGCTCTCCTGACACTACAGAAAAGTCCACTGCCCTGCTGACTGAAACCATCCACTGTCCTACTGATACTAACCTCTGCCCTAGTACTGACACGTCCACTGCTCTACTGACACCATCCACTGCTCTACTGACACCAGACTCTGCCCTACTGACACATCCACTGCTCTACTGGCACATCCACTGTCCTACTGACACATCCACTGTCCTACTGACACATCCACTGTCCTACTGACACATCCACTGCTCTACTGACACATCCACTCCCCTACTGACTCCATCCTCTGCTCTACTGACACATCCACTGCCCTACTGACACCATCCTCTGCTCTACTGACACATCCACTGCCCTACTGACACATCCACTGCTCTATTGACACATCCACTGTCCCACTGACACTTCCACTGCTCTACTGACACATCCACTGCCCTACTGACAACATCCACTGTCCTACTGACACATCCACTGTCCTACTGACACATCCACTGCTCTACTGACACATCCACTCCCCTACTGACACCATCCTCTGCTCTACTGACACATCCACTGCCCTACTGACACCATCCTCTGCTCTACTGACACATCCACTGCCCTACTGACACATCCACTGCTCTATTGACACATCCACTGCCCCACTGACACTTCCACTGCTCTACTGACACATCCACTGCCCTACTGACACCATCCTCTGCTCTACTGACACATCCACTGCCCTACTGACACATCCACTGCCCTACTGACACCATCCTCTGCTCTACTGACACATCCACTGTCCTACTGACATATCCACTGCCCTACTGACTCATCCACTGCCCTATTGACACCATCCTCTGCTCTACTGACACATCCACTGCCCTACTGACACATCCACTGCTCTACTGGCACATCCACTGTCCTACTGACACATCCACTGCTCTACTGGCACATCCACTGTCCTACTGACACATCCACTGCTCTACTGGCACATCCACTGTCCTACTGGCACATCCACTGTCCTACTGACACATCCACTGCTCTACTGGCACATCCACTGTCCTACTGACAAATACACTGCTCTACTGGCACATCCACTGTCCTACTGACACATCCACTGCTCTACTGACACATCCACTGCTCTTCTGACAAATATACTGCTCTACTGACACATCCACTGCTCTACTGACACATCTACTGCTCTACTGACACCATCCTCTGCTCTACTGACACATCCACTGCCCTACTGACACCATCCACTGCTCCACTGACATTGTCCACTACCCCACCAGCACCGTACATGTTTTAATACATTTTAAATTGTTTGTTTACATTTATTTATAAGTATGTAGGTCTATGTGTGTATGTACAGTATATGTATGCTTTGAATTCCAAGAATTCAGCTTTTACCACAGGAACAAAGTGAAACTAAATCAGAGAGGAGCACAGTAGAAACTTTTCAGGATAAAAAAAACTATAGCAGGAATCTCATGTGAGGGATGGGGAAAGGGGAATGGGGACTTAGACAGGACTGTAACATTCAATACTTTAAATAAAGAAATACATTTAAAGAAATTTCCCCACTGTGGGACGAATAAAGGTTTATCTTATCTTATCTTATCTTATCTTAAATATAGTACAGTTTCACAGTCCACATAGTACTGTAATTACTTCCTAGTTTGTTCAAAAGGGCAAATGCAGTATACAAAGCACATGGACCCAAAGTAATCATATTTTTGCTGACTATACTAAACTGAAATATTACTGGTCTTATGAAATACTATGCTTTTTTGCACTTCATTTCTTTTGTGTGATTTTGTCCTTAATAAAAAAATGTAAAGAATAAAGGTGTGCAGCAAAATATGGCAATTAATCACAAATCAGCATTCTTTTGTCTGCCCACAGGCTGCCAAAAGTTGATTTCTGACTGGTTGTCATGGATACTGCACACCATCATTCTTTCCATCAATTATCTCATGTACGGAAAGCATTCTAAAACAAAATTTCCTTCTTGTCCTTAGCAAGCAATCACATTATTTCTAGAGAAGATATTACTGACGTGGCCAAGAAAAACACTGCTTACTAATTTTTTTTCCTGTATGAGGCCCATATGTACACATAACAAGAATTCAAGAAGAGCAAATGCATCTGTGTAATGTGTGCATCTGTGTAAATTGATATTGTTTGTGAATTTCTCTGATTCTTTTGGGTATAAAGGTTAATTTAGTAGGACAGTGAAATGTGCAGAGTACAGGGACCTTGCAACCAATCTGATGTTATTGTGCTTTCATCTGATCCCCCAAACAAGACCTGACAGGTAGTAGGGAAACTAAAGGCCGATTCACATCTGTGCAGTGTGCTTTAAAGATGAATTCCAGGTATGGATATGTTATACTGTTGTACATACGGTGCATCTGGAAAGTATTCACAGGGCTTCGCTTTTTCCGTATTTTGTTATGTTACAACCATATTCCAAAATTTATTAAATTCATTATTTTAGTTTGTTTAAAATCTTTGCAAATGTATTAAAAATAAAAAATGAAAAAATCACATGTACATAAGTATTCACAGTCTTTGCCATGCACTCAACGTTTAGCTCAGGTGCATCCTGTTTGTCTGATCATCCTTGAGATGTTTCTAGAACTTGATTGGAGTCCACCTGTGGTAAATTCAGTTGATTGGACATGATTTGGAAAGGCACACACTTGTCTATATAAGGTCCAACAGTTAACAGTGCATGTCAGAGCACAAACCAAGCCATGAAGGAATTCTTTGTAGACCTTTGAGACAGGATTTCATCGAGGCACAGATATGGGGAAGGGTACAGAAACATTTCTGCAGCATTGAAGGTCCCAATGAGCACAGTGGCCTCCATCATCCATAAATGGAAGAAGTTTGGAACCATCAGGACTCCTAAAGTGGGCCACCCGACCAAACTGAGCGATAGGGGGAGAATGGCCTTAGTCAGGGAGGTGGCAAAGAACCTGATGGTCACTCTGATAGAGCTCCAGTTTTTTTCTGTGGAGAGAGGAGAACCTTCCAGAAGAACAACCATCTCTGCAGCACTCCACCAATCAGGCCTGTATAGTAGAGTGAAAAACACAAACACAGTTCAATCTCCTGCGCTGTGTAGCGCACCTTTATACGGTAGTAAACTCTTTGCTTGAACGCCATGGATTGGATAGTGCACTTCCTTGTTGCCTTTCACCAAACTGGGGAATCCAAAGAACTATAACATAAAAAGAAGAAAAGGTGCATGGGCCTAGTGCATTATCCTCCAACAAAGGCTTTATTTAAATTGAAAAGTTGGTAATGTACTCACAAACGAAGACTTGAGTAAAAACATGTAAAATATTTCCTCCACAAGGGTCCACAAAACCTTCCGCATTACATGGGACAGTCCAACCAACTTTACCAACTTTTCTATTTAAATAAAGCCAAGGTTGGAGGATAATGCACTAGGCCCATGCTCTTTTTGTTTTGTATAGTAGAATGGCCAGACAGAAGCCACTCCTCAATAAAAGGCACATGACAGTCCGCCTGGAGTTTGCCAAAAGGCACCTGAAGGACTGTCAGACCATGAGAAACAAAATTCTCTGGTCTGATGAAACAAAGAATGAACTCTTTGGCCTGAATGGCAAGCGTCATGTCTGGAGGAAACCAGGCACTGCTCATCACCTGGCCAATACCATCCCTACAGTAAAGCATGGTGGTGGCAGCATCATATTGCGGGATGTTTTTCAGCTGCAGGAACTGTGAGACTAGTCAGGATCGAGGGAAAGATGAATGCAGCAATGTACAGAGACATCCTTGATGAAAACCTGCTCCAGAGCCCTCTGGACCTCAGACTGGGGCAAAGGTTCATCTTCCAAAAGGAACAACAGGACAAGGACCTTAAGCACATAGCCAAGATAACAGAGGAGTAGCTATGGGACAACTCTGTGAATGTCCATGAGTGGCCCAGCCAGAGCCCAGACTTGAACCCAATTCAACATCTCTGGAGAGATCTAGGCAGTGCACCGATGCTCCCCATCCAACCTAATGGAGCTTGAGAGGTCCTGCAAAGAAGAATGGGAAAAACTGCCCAAAAATCTGTGTACCAAGCTTGTAGCATCATACTCAAAAAGACTTGAGGCTATAATTGGTGCCAAATGTGCTTCAACAAAGTATTGAACAAAGGCTGTGAATATTTATGTACATGATATTTTTCATTTGTTATTTTTAATAAATTTGCAAAGATTTCAAACAAACTTCTTTCATGTTGTCATTAAGGGGTATTGTTTGTAGAATTTTGAAGAAAATAATGAATTTAATCCACTATGGGTAAGGCTGTACCATAATAAAATGTGCAAAAAGTGAAGCGCTGTGAATACTTCCCGAATGCACTGTAGTTACATTGGTCCAGGTTGGACCAATGTAACTATGCATATACCATATCTGGCCTTTGCATGAGTAAGGAAGTGGGGCAGTGCTGTCACAGTCGCCAACTCGTTCTATCAGAGAATGCTTTGCATTCATTCATTCAGAAAATGCAAAGCATTCTCTGAATGGTGCTTCTGCCGAGCGGTCGACCTGCTGTGTTTAGAAGGTAGCAGGGTAGTCACTCAGCCTGGGATCTGTAAGCAAGAAGAGATCACTAGAGTTGTAGCATTGTCTGCTTCAGTGGCTTCCAGGGGCATCATCACAGACCTGGACGGATTGAAAGCACTTTGTTCTATTAGCAGGAGCTTAGGGAATTGATGCCCTGCAGCACTGTCTATGAGGGTACAGGTGAAGTCCAGCTTCCCAACTGTATTTACATGTTAAATAAAACTAGTTTAAAGTGGCATTGCACCAAAAAAACAAAAAAAGGTATTATATTGCAGCTTAAACTGGGCCAATTGTGACATTTCTTTATTTTTAAAAAATAAAACGCGTTTGAAAAATTGCTGCGCAAATACTGTGTGACATAAAAAGTTGCAACAAAGGCCATTTTATTCACTAGAGTCTCTGCTAAAAAATATATATAATGTTTGGGGGTTCTAAGTAATTTTTTAGCAAAAAACTGCTTAGAACCCCCAAACATTATATATTTTTTAGCAGAGACCCTAGTGAATAAAAAAAAACAAAAAAACACAATCTTTACAATTTTTTATATAATGTTAAAGATGATGTTACGCCGAGTAAATAGATACCTAACATGTCACTTTTTAAAATTGCGCATGCTTGTGAAATGGTGACAAATTACGATACTTAAAAATTTCCATAGGTGACGCTTTAAATTTTTTACCGGCTACCAGTTTAGGGTTATAGAGGAGGCCTTGAGCTAGAATTATTGCTCTCGCTCTAACGTTCACGGAGATAGCTCATATGTGTGCTTTGAACGCCTTTTACATATGCGGGCGCAACCTATGTATGTATTCGCTTCTCTGTGTGAGCAGGAGGGTATTGTCGCACTTTGCATTTTTTTTTTCATTTTATTTTTACACTTTTATCACTTTTACTCTTATTGCAAGGAATGTAATCATAACTTGTAATAAGAATAGGGCATGACAGGTCCTCTTTGCAGAGAGATCTGGGGTGTATAAGTCTCCAAATCTCTCCTCTATGCTGGAAAGCCTGAGGTGAAAAAAATAAACAAAAAAACAATCTTCTGGCGCTGGAAGTGATGTCTTGATGTCACTTTTGGCCTCTGAGGGTTATAGAGGTGGCCGGGAACCATCTTGATTGGTAGTGCTGGTATGTTTGAACTCTCAACCTGGTGTGTCAGTGGGGGTGGAAGGTCGAGGCAAAGAACAGAGGAACCATCCTGCCCAGCGACTCCTACAGGAGTAGCGCCACACATAGACCCTTTGACTTCCTTTCTAATATTCTTTTCCACACTACAAATATGAATAGAATGCGCAGTCCAGTTTGGATATTTATGTCTATATGCTGTATACTGTAGATGTCAGACTGAAGACCACTTCTCTGTGTACACTGACCAGTGGTGGATCGTCCATAGAGGGCGCATGGGAGCCGCCCCCTATCAATGCATCCGGCCCCCTGATCTACATATCAGGGCACCGGACTATGGATTCCAATGGGGGGGAGTGCTTTTTTGAAGCATGTGATTAGAGCCAGAGGCTCTAATAGGCTTTGAAAAAGGGTGGGCTTGGAGTGCAGAGCACTGCGCCCTGATTCCACCCAGTTGTGTGATGGTAGTGAATGAAGTTCCTCCCTGCCTATCAGGAGGCAGATCATGAAACCTTTTTCCCGACTGGCCAAAGCTCTGCCTAGCACTTTTGGAGGAACAGGGAGGAGACACACAACGGAAGAGGTCACGGGAGGACCAGACACCGGAGCCGCTGTATGCACCCGAGGAGATGACACCACAGGTTACAAGCCTCGGATAGGTGCTTGATCACTGGCAGGGGTGTGGGGGGGGGGGTTTGTCAGTCCCGTGCCGCGGGCTGCCCGGGGGGGAGGTGGGTGTGCACGTTTACTGCCCCCCAAAAGAAATTCCACCAGCCCCCACTGACTGATATCATCCTTGTGATGTGAGAATATAATGAAATTGTTGAAAGAATGTGTCTGTTTTAAAGTCCAACTTGAAGAGAAGAATAGAAAAGATTTAAGAAAAAGGTTACCCAGCCAGTGTTGCAAGTCTTTGGTGCTTTCACCTGCAGTAAACCCATTTCACCTCAGATGTCCTGACAACATCCCTCAGCCCAAAAGACTGAGGGCATACTGTGAGTGCTGGGTATTATGGACCCGGCACCTTAAGGGATGTCACCACAGCCCTGACATCATCACTTCAAAGTCACTCAGTATCATTGAGGACTCACTAGTGAGAGAAGATCCACTGAAGAAGAGGACCCAACATTTACATGACCAGTGTGGCGCCCTCTACTTTAGATAGGTGCTTAGTGTGAGATTATTCTGAAGGTGAGGCAAATTTAGTCAGCCCTGACTGAGTGCAGGCCTGATTGTTTTGAATTTGGGCTGGGAGTGGCTCAGGGTAGGGCTGGGTGATTCATAGGTGGTGTCATCAGGACCTCCCACTTCTTTCCTAGAAGCTTCTGGTGTTTTCTGGAAGGAGAGGTGGAAGGGGAGGAGTAGCCACCTGGGGTAATCTGAGGAGCCCTGACCAATCCCCAACCTGGATTAGCAGGGGGCAGGCCTCCTCAAATACTCAGGGTCAGCCCAGTTTGGGAGGAGAGTCCGGGTGGAAGTCTGAAGAAGAGATAGTGTGGCGGCTAGGGGGAGCTACCAGTCTGGGGGGGTGACCTCGGACCTGTAGTGCTCGGGTGCGGCTGGGAGGAGTGATATCCTGGAGAGGAGGGACAAGGCAGAGCAGAAAGGACAGTGGAAGAGAGCACTATTGGAGAGATCTTCAGTGGAGGAACCACAAGTGCCAGGAGTTGGTGAGTGACACACGCCTTGGGGAACTGAAGAAGGCATGCCGGAGCATATTGGGGTGATCGACATTCTGGGAAGGATGCAGAAGCCAGTGTGGGACTGTGGTGTCACTGTGGCAATGGAGGAGCCCGTTGCAGCTGGAATGGCTGGCAGGGCCTGGAGGAGGTTGGGCTGGGAGTTGTAGTCCATCGTACTAGCTAGCATATCTGTACTTTGCTACACTTTGTGGCCTAGTGGTCCCTGTCTGTAATGGGTGGTCCGGAGGTCCTGCTTCAACTATACCAGGCCTCTCCATGTGCTAGCTAGGCCGGAACCAAGTGATTGTGCAGTAGAGAGGAACAAGGAGTGAAACATGCAGTAAGCATCAGTGCTGGAGTGAAGAAGGAGAAGTGTATATACGGTGTTGTATATAGAGGTCCCAATTAAGAACTGTTGATCCTTGGGCATCCCATAAACACCCCTACCACATCCAAGTTTAATCCCCTAATAAAAACACAAAAACAAAGTACCAGCCTGTTCTGTGAATCTGGATGTGAGGAAGAAGAGTGACTGAGGGCAATGTGATCAGGTGAACCACAACATTCAGCAACCCTCAAGGGGGCATTGGTTGCACCAGTCTGAAGATGCGGCAGGCAGTGGTAGCATAGGGGTTAGACATGTGTAATTTGTTTCGTTCCGAATTGAAATTTGGACAAATTTTTCGTTATTTGGAAATTGGGATGTATCCAAATTTCCAAATTACAATAGTAAAGAATCCGAAATAACAAATCAAAATTTCGGGCAAAATTCAAATTCAAATTGTTTTTGAATCAAATTCGAATTTCCAAAAGAGAATAAAATAGAATAGAAAATAAAGGAATAGAATAGAAAAGAATATAATATTATAGAAAATAAAAGAATAGAATACAATAGAGTAAAGCAAAACAGAATACAAAATAAAAGAATAGAAAAAAATTGTATAGAAAAAAATAGAATAGAAAATAAAAGAATAGAGTAAAACAGAACAAAATAGAATAGAAAATAAAAGAACAGAATAAAATAGAATAAAAACAGAATAGAAAAGAATAAAATAGAAAGAACATAACCATCATCTGAAATTCGAATTTTGCATGGAATAAATTTGAATTTAAATAGATAATATAAAAGAATAGAATAGAAAATAAAATAATATACTAGAAAATAATAGAATAGAATAAAATAGAGAATAGAATAAAATAGAATCAATATATTAGGATATAACCGTTTTCTGAATCTCAAATAGAACAGGAAAGAATAGAATAGAATAGAATAGAATAGAATAGAAAAGAGTAGAATAGAAAAGAATAGAATAGAAAGAACAATAGAATAGAGTGGAATAGAAAGAATATAACCATCTTCCAAAATTCAAATTTCGCAAAGAATAAATTCGATTTAGAATGGAATTTGATTTGAATGCAATTCGAAAAATTGGAATCAATTCAAATCCGAATAAACAAAATTAATTAAACAAATTTTAACTAAATGAATTTATATAAATAACGAATCAAAACAAAATGCATTGAAACAAATTATTTTGCTCTGCACATGCCTAATTGGGATGCAGGGGAACAAGCCCGAAGTTTGGTTTGAAATTTTCCTGACTGTGTTCCCTTACTTATTTTTACAAATCAAACACTATTTAAGCTTTTCAACAAATGATTTAAATCCCTTTTAGTTTTTTAGCAATCAACTATTTTCTGAATGGCTAATGGCCTATGGCCTATGATGTCACAGTGCAAGGCAGCTCAGCTCTATGGTCATTGTGTATGTGTAAATCACGAAGCTTCAGGTCAATGGCATGGCCTCCTCTGTTCTCGTAGCAAGGAAGAGGGCACTGGAGAGATGAATTCATTCGATATGATGTGAATAAAATCTACGTAGTGTATTTGGAGCTAACAGACTCCAAGTATATTAATACAGATACAAATAAATTGGAAGAATACCGAGGTTCTATTGCTATTCCCTGGGGCTAAATTGCCACTTTTCATATGCAGAAAAATGTATCCAGACAAACAAAAAAATGAATGATTTGGGAAAAAAGCCATTTTCTAAATCACATATTTCTTGACTCCTCACTATACAAGTGAAAGAGAAGAGATCTTTCCGCTGCAATTTTAAGCAAATAAAAGCAGGTTTTGTTAACAGTTTACTGAAAGGCAAGATGAATTTATGTTTCTGCGTTCTCCAGACACAGAAGGGCTGGAGAACTGTTTTATTATTGCTAGGGATTGGAGAAGATGAAGTGATGTGTCCTCTATTTAGCCTTCAGGTGACCCATAGCGATCTGTCCAGTGATCCAGTCCTACACTTTTTTGTCTCTTGGAGTCACGTTAAGTGGAGCTCTGGACAAACAGATGAGTACTGCGATAAGTGTTGATTCACATCTCAATTTCTGTATCCTGGATGAGTTTTTGCATATGCGTTTACTTGCATGTTTGATGCTTTTCAGTGTGTTCCAGTGCATTTTCTTCTTTTTAATTGTAATACTTGAAAAATCCAGAAAAATGCACGTTCTGCTGCGTTTACATGCGTTTTGCTGTGCTTCAAGTGTGTTCCATACAGAAAGAAATGCATTGGTGTGCGCTAGGGCCATTGGAATACACGAAAAGCACTGTTCATTTGTTTTTGATGCAGATATAGGAACACACTGGACTGCATCTGGTGTGAACCAGCCCTTATTAGATATACACTATATTACCAAAAGTATTAGGACACCTGCCTTTACACACATATGAACTTTAATGGCATTCCAGTCTTAGTCCACAAGGTTTAGGAGTGTGTCTATGGGAATGCTTGATCATTCTTCCAGAAGTGCATTTGTGAGGTCAGGCACTGATGTGGACGAGAAGGTCTGGCTCGCAGTCTCTGCACTAATTCATCCCAAAGGTGTTCTAGGTCAGGACTCTGTGCAGTCAAGCTCCTCCACCCCAAACTTGTTCATCCATGTCTTTATGGACCTTGCTTTGTGCACTGGTCTAAATCATTTGGTGGAGGGGGTATTATGGTGTGGGGTTGTTTTTCAGGGGTTGGGCTTGGCCCCTTAGTTTCAGTGAAGGGAACTCTTAAGGCGTCAGCATACCAAGACATTTTGGACTATTCCATTCTCCCAACTTTGTGGGAACAATTTGGGGATGGGCCCTTCCTGTTCCAACATGACTGTGTATCAGTGCATAAACAAGGTTCATAAAAACATGGATGAGCGAGTTTGAGGTGGAGGAACTTCACTGGCATGAACAGAGTCCTGACCTCAATTTGATAGAACACCTTTGGGATAAATTAGAGCGGAGGCTGCAAGCCAGACCTTCTCTTCCAACATCAGTGCCTGCCCTCAGAAATGTTCTTCTGGAAGAATGGTCAAATATTCCCATAGAAACACTCCAAACCTTGTGGACAGCCTTCCCAGAAGAGTTGAAGCTGTTATAGCTGCAAAGGGTGGGCCAACTCAATATTGAAAAACATATATAGAGTGGGGCAAGTGAAAATGTTACTATAGTAACACAAAGTCCATCTGAAAGCTTTTAGAGCTCCACGCTTCAATGCAAACAATGGGGAAAAAGTCAGCTTTGTAGGGGGGTGGAATCAATCTCTAACCATGCAGAGATAATAACAGAGATAAAAAACAGCCCTCACCCTAGGCTCTCTCCATCAACGTCCAGCTGGCCAGGACAGCCCTGTGAGTGGTAGACATGGCTTCTAACACGGACTTGTGCAGGCCTCATCCACCGGACGTTTTTACAGATGTACCAGTATTTATCCTTCACCGTGTGAATTTTACTCTTTACACTTGCTAATAAATGTTTACAGTCCACACTCAGAGGTGCCTGTATCTCTGTTTTTCTCTCAACTCAATATTGAATCCTACGGACCAAGACTGGGATGCCATTCAAGTTCATGTGCATGTAAAGGCAGGTGTCCCAATACTTTTGGTAGTTTAGTGTATATAAATTGTTGCTTTGCAGAAGGACTTATAACTGCATTCTGTCAGTCTTTACATCCCTTTTCTCAGCAAGTACTATTGCTGACTGACTGACCAGTGAACAATTAGATGACATAGGAATATTTACAGCTATCATAGAAAGTGGAGGTGTCAGCTGCCCGGCTACGTACAGTGGCCACAGTTTATGATTCACAACTGGAATATAATAACAAATCATTGGCAGGTATGTATATATACAGTATTTATTATATATATATATTTATGGTCCCCAGAGTACAGGCATTAGGGGGGGGGGGGGGGGACCCTGCC
>BLSH010176472.1:1721925-1734893 GCA_018402905.1 Glandirana rugosa
ATCATCTTTTAGGAATGTCCTCACCGTGTGTGACGTTAGGGTTTCGTCCAGAATGAGTGTCCCGGCCACGATGGTGATCCGTTTGATCCGTCGACGGATCCCACGTGACGACGGATCCCGGCGGGTCGGTGACCAAAGGGAGGTGCAGACGTACGAGACGTCTGACGTCGTACATTGATTGAGTCAGAGTCCGTCGACGAGGATGCCTGGCAATCATATTAATCTCCGTATCGCGTCGTTACCTCGGTCGCGATCTCCTTCGTCTCATCCACGAAGGACATATCGCGGCGGAAGACAGTGCACCGGTCCCGTTTCCCGTACCCCAGTCCCCACCTCGGTTACTCCCGCCGTTTTACTCCAAAGCGGATCCCACAGTTTTTAGGAACGTGGTCGGGACGAATGAGTTTTACAGGGTCCTCGACAGAAGGTGGATCGTAGGTGTCCATCTAGGAGACACTCCTTCCACTTTCTAGAAAGAGGTGGATGCTAGGTGGAAGACAGCTCCTGGGACATTTTGAGTAAGCAGGGCTGGTGCAAGGATTTTTGACACCCTAGGCGAAACCTCATTTTGCCGCCCTCATTGGCTCCACCCCTGACCCCATGCCCTTTGCCCTGGCCACGTGACAGAAGGCGGCGCTATACAGGAAGCACCTACTCTGCTTCCTCTAGCGCTGGCTCCATTGCTGCGCTATGCCTCTAATTATACTAACGGTCCGTAGGAGCAGCTGCCTGAGACTGAGTTAGTTACATGCTGCAGTCTGCAGAGCATGCAGACGTGGAGGGAAACCAGTGGCTGGGCGGCCCTAGGCAGCAGTGCACCCTAGGCAGCTGCCTAGTTTGCCTAGTGGTAGCACCGGCCCTGTGAGTAAGACCTGCTTTGGGATTGCAGTGTGTGCCACTCCTGTAAGGATTTTCTACTAAGTTTGTCCTTTCAATGATTGCTGTTATCAGAGTATCCTGTGACGCCAAACCCCTCTCCTGATCAAGTTCTTCAGCAATAAATAGTAAACAGGGCCATTATTGTTGGTGTATGTGAGACTGTGCCTGTCATTGGCAGCTTCTGTAATACTGCAGGAGACCTGGGCATATTCTCAGCGGTCCCTCTGAAGGGGAGTGCTACAAATTCATAATACTTTTTGCTTTCATAGCAATTACATGGGGCTTCCCAGACTGTATACTATACTGTGCATTCAATGTATTGGGCACACATTATTGCTACCTGTATAAGGCCCCTTTCATACAGGCTTTGCAATCAGGTCTACCTGTTCGTTGTTAGGTAGATCTGATGTGAAGTTCCATGCAAGTCTATAGGCAGGTGGATGTAAACGGATGTATGTCTGTTTACATCCACCTACTTTCACCCACCTCTAAGCCTATCCAGGTCCATAAAAAATGGAAAAGGACTGTGTACTTTTCTGTTTTCCAGAACCTAAATTTGATGGATCAGAGCCTGTTGTAAGCTGCTGCCCATAGAGCCATCATGAGTTCATCAACGTCTGCTCTTAAAATGTGGACAAAAAAAATTAACGAGCATAGATGTCTTACAAGTGACATCAGCCCCATTCAGCTCTAATTCAGCAGAAGATACGTGCATGTTTTCCCTGCTGAATGGACCACGCCATGTAAAAGGACACCAGGTGTTTCTGGGCCCCATAGCAGTAGCATGATCTTCTATGTCTTTAGTTACATCCTAGTTTTAAAGTGGGTTTCCTATGATTACACCCTAGTTTTAAAGCTCTGCTTTGAAAAACTTGTGAGCAGGAAGGATTTTTTTTATTTCAGAAGAGACATGCTCTACTGCACTCCTCTCTTCTACAATAAAGGTCTTTTACTTTCCTTCTTGCAAGATGCTTTTGAATGTATGATGGTGCCAGGACGAAATCCTGTGCACAAGTGAGGAAGGTACGCCCTTAAGACCTGAGCTTAGAATGTAAAAATAAATTGGATCATGAAAAGTATAAGTGAAATCCAAATGCATGAATTCTTCAGAGGTGGAACAACATAGGCTTTAAAACTTCACCTTGCCACCAAGCATCTTACCCTATTCACATACTCTTTAGTCATCTATTTGATTAGTAGTCAAGTCACCTGTTATAGATGGCCTTGAGTGGGGGCCCTGACAACACCAAGGGGCTTGAATAATGTTCAATATATTATACTACAGAAGAATGCAGACATATTACAGTAGTTGGTAAGAGACTGAAGACATGCTACAGGGGTGGTTAGTGACTAGGGACCTGCTGCAGGACACAGGGGACAAATTACAAGAGACTGGGATCACTGCCATTGCAGTTGCTTTAAAAGTCAGAGCCCCCTAAAGCTCCTACGAAAAATAGCTGAAAACACATTTGATGTTCTTTTCACCAAATCAATTATAAAAGGTGAGAAAAAAATATATAAAAATAGCATAGAAAATGAAAATATGAAACAAATAAACCAAGTCATTTAGTTAGTAAAACTCAGTTTAATATATTGTTTCCTTCACTACCCTAGACATGGAAAACACTCACTACTGGCTTTCTGGGGCTCTAGGTCCCCAGGGGCCACAGGTTGATTGCAAATGATCTACGCAATGGTAAAAGCCAACTACTTTAGAGATGTGCGGAGGACTTATTTTTGGCTGCATTCATTTCATCCCATAATGCCTCCTTTCCTGTTTTTCACAATGTTCTCAATTTTTCATGCACAATCTCCATCACCCTCTCCTTACCCACTTTATATTTATTCCTCTCGCTCACTCCAGCTCTTGCCTACTGATTACTAATTCATTTATTTTCAATATTTAGGCTCTGTCTCACCTCTGCCTTCTGCAAAATTACATTCCATTAAAGCTGGTGTCGGCCTGTACGTGCTCATGTTCCCCGGACTGGATTGATATTCTGCTTTGGTTTCCTCGTATTGAGGATTTGCCACTGAATTCTTTCCTCCTTGATATCACATTATGGAAGTCAAATTGCACCAGAGTAGGAAGGATAGCATTGTTTGTTGTTTAGTGAGAGCTCAATTTCCCCAGGGGCTTCTCTCCTTGCCAACCAAAAACAGAAAGGAGAAAAAGGAAATTATTTCAACAAATTCAAAACATGGAAGAAAGAAAGAAAAAAAAAATCCCCAATTTCTTTTTCATCAGAATGCATCAAGAGACAAGTGCAAGACACAACAGATGTTAATGTAGTAGAGACCATGTGGCCAATTCGTAATGATAACACAGAGCCTCATGATCTCTCCTGCCTCACTGTCCTTGACCAGGGTAAAGCTTTAGAAAATCCTGCTTGATCTCTGTCCTTACATAGTGCCTACATATGTATTTGTTTGCTATTTATGTTTTTTCTTTCTGTTAGTTCTGAGCATATTCCTTATGTTGTGCTTTCTATAGTGGCTTCCCTATCGTTACGTGTCAACCTGTCATCTTAGGAATATATCTATGTGTCTATCTCTATATCCTTCATGTAAGATTCTTACAGTACTGTTCAGTACTAATTGTGGCTACGGATGAGTCAATCTTCCCACGGTTCACTTCACTAGATAATTGGTGATACTAAACCAATAGTTCAATTAACGGAGAGTTGCTAATGTGACATTAGTAGGTCAAAAAAAGTTTAAAAAAAAAACCTGGAAAAAATGTGGAATTGATTTTGTAATGTAAACCCAGGTATAAAAGAATGTAAAATTGTTTCCTTTTTTTATTATTTTGATGAGCTCCATTACCCATTTTAAAATACTGCAAAAAGTACACTATGACCACCCACCATAACCTAAAGACATGGACTCCACTAGACCTCTGATGGTATGCCGTGATATCTGGCACCAAGCCATCAGTAGCAGATCCTTAAAGTCCTGTAAGTTGTGAGGTGGGGCCTCCATGGATAGGACTTGTTTTTCCAGCACATGTCACAGATGCTCAAGTAAATTGTGATCTGGAGAATTTGGAGTCCAAGACAACACCTCAACCTTGTTGTTGTGTTCCTCAAACCTAGTTTTGACATTCCTAAATTCATCAGATAAGGTCATCTTCTTCCATTGCTCTGTGGTCCAGTTCTGATGCTCACATGCCCATTGTAGGAGCTTTTGGCTGTGGACACGGATCAGCACGGATCAGCACCGGCTTGCGGCTATGCCGCCCCATGCAAAACAAACTGCAATGCCCTGTGTGTTTTGACACCTTTCCATTGGAACCAGCATTCACTTTTTCCAGAAATTTGAGCTACATTAGCTCTTCTATTGGATCGGACTACACAGACCAGCCTTTATTCCCCACATACATCAATGACCCATGTCAGAGGGGCCCAGAATGTGGTGGAGGTGCACATTTGATGTGAAATAAAATGTAGGAAAGCATTCTGGAAGATCAGTGTTGTATTTTCATTAGTGTTCAGAATTCACCGTTTTCACTGTTCTGTTGCTATTCTGCAAGTTCTGTTGGTAAATGCAATCACCTGTTTGCTCACTGCCGTTGTTCAACAGAAACATCATCAAGGCTATCTGTACATTCTTTTCCATGATCATCTACCACTATACAAATGGAGAGGAGCTAACGTTGCTCTCCTGCCAGTCTTCCCCTCTTGGGACTTGTAGTTCATCAACAGCTGCTGGTAGGAAATCTTGGTACTTTGCCAAGGTAACCAATAGGTGTTTTTTTACGTATTGTGCTACAATCAGGCATGTTCAATTTATGTATAAAATAAATAGTATCACCTCTGCTGCTGTTATTATAAAATACAGATATAGTTAGCATTTTCTGCTTATATTCATATTTAGCCTTCACATTTGATTCATCTGCCCCATTAGGAAATACTAAAATGTGACAAGAACATAGTAGGCAATATAATGCAAATGAGTTCTGCTAGGTGTGTTAGTGCTGGCCTGCACAGTTTGTCTATTTAATAAATGGCTTCTTGCTTTAAGTTTGCTGCATTAAGGAACATGCAGAAGTAAAAAGCACTGCGACTAAATTTGTCACAGTTCACCAGCTCCATGTATGTGCAGCGCTAGGCAAACACATGCCTCTGCTTGTATATGGCAGATTATAATTATAGACTATAATTACAGCAAATTTGCGGGTCACTAGACAGCATCATCTTATGTTCCATGATAAATTGGTTTAGCTTGACCAACTTGCTAGTAGAGGTATGTTATATATGGAAAAATAAGATAATTGCAGATTTTGTGTGCTATGGCCTGAAGTATGGGCTTAATAATTATATAACAGCAGTAATAATGGTAACATGATAATAATAATAATATTAATTATTATTATTAACCTTTTGTTTGCAAACATATTAATTTAGGAAACAATTTTTTAATGCACATGCCAATGTAGTCATTTTTTGGGCTCACAAAACAGCCCTTTGTGAACTGACTTTATGAAAGGTCAATAGAAATAGAAATACAACTCACAATATCAGTTTTGGGTGGACACTGGCGGGTTGAATTACTTGCAGGATCCATCTCTTGGATAGTCCAGTCTCAAAATACCCCCGTCCCCCAATAGTAGTATCTCTGGCCCTTAGTATTGAGCTATAATGAGAATAGATCAATGGTTTTGGGCAGTGAAAGGTCAGTGCAAAACTGGTAGCTTCCAGTACTAATGTCTAAGGTTTACACCAAGATACTCTAAGTATGATACTTTAGGGCAGCCTTTCTTAGCCAGGGTTCCTTCAGAGGTTGCTAGGGGTTCCTTAAAGCGGAACTTCCCCTAAAAGGGGAAGTTCTGCTTTTACTCCCCCCTCCTCTAATAGGTCACTGCTCTCCCTCTCTTTCCCCACAGCTTTCTGGGACATGTCACAGGTCTCCAAAATCTGTGGGACCATTCAAGTGTTGACTTCCCATAGGCCCCGGGCACCCAAAGACCGGTGAAGAACCAGTTCAAGTGAGGAGGACAGCGCTTAATACCTGGACATGTAAGTGGCGGCACAGTGGTATAGTGGATAGCACTTTCGCTTGGCAACAAAAGAGTCGCTGGTTCAAATCCCAACCACGACACTACTTGCCTGGAGTTTGCATGTTCTTCCTGTGCCTGTGGGGGTTTCCTCCAGACACTCCAGTTTCCTCCCACACTCCAAAGTCATGCTGGTAGGTTAATTGGATCCTGTCTAAATTGGCCCTAGTATATATATGAATGTGAGTTAGGAAACTTAGATTGTAAGCTCCTTGAGGGTAGGGACTGATGTGAATATACAAAATATATATAAAGCGCTGTGTAAATTGATAGTGCTATATAAGTACCTGAAATACTTGGCAGGAGAGAGGGGCCAGAAGCACCGGCGTGGGACCTGAAAAAGGGAGGATCTGGGCTGCTCTACACAAAACCATTTCACAGAGCAGGTAAGTATAACTTGTTTGTTATTTAAAAAAAAAAAAAGAAACTGAAACTTAGTATCACTTTAAGATCCTCTTTAAGCAATGTCCAATTTCTGACTCTTAGAGAGACGCCACTAACAACCAGTATAAGGGAGTGTTCTATTTAGTACCAATCACCAGTTTAATAGGGCCTTTCTCCCCTTACCACCATAGTTAGGGGGCCCATTTTCACAGTCTGATTTTCTTTTCTGTTCATTATTTTTATTATTTGTTTTTAATTATTTTATTATTATTGAATTATTTTGCTTTATGTAATAGCCCTGCGTGTCAGATTTAAGTATGCCAAATCCTATTCTTTCATTTATTGTTATGTCCAGAGCGTACTGTTTATGCTAATGTTACATGAGCTGATACAATAATTATTAACAGAAATTCCCTGAGACCTGAAAGCCATGTTAAGGTTGTTCTTTATTTAAAAGGCTGAGAAAGTCTGCTTTAGGGCTAAATGAGAACCTTCACAGGCATTGCTTTAAAAGTTAGTTTATTGCTAGGGTCAAGGGTTGGGGGGGGTTTGAGTTTATAGATTATTTTAACATTAAATGTAAATTTAAAAAATATATATATATTTCATACATTTACATATTTATTAAGAAAAAAATAAGATAAGAATTTACCTTCAATTGAATGGGCTGTCAATGCACTGCAATGAACAAAAAAAATGCATATGACCCTTATTTTTAAATGCACCACACCACAGCATACAATATGAACATATTTGTGTTCTGTAATGCGTAATGCAATGCTGACTATTGAATAGCATGTTGTAGATTTCCACTGGATGCAGGACAATCTTCGTACCACAGTACTGCAGTAACGTGGTATAAAGTCGAGTTTACTGCACATTTCTGCAATGCAAATTAAAGCATGCAACAAAGCATGGTATGTTATGGTACTATGCGATTGCATACCAGCACAAAACAATGGCCATGCATTTTATTAACCTCCTGTGCATTGTAGTGCACTGTGCTGAGAAAAATGCCACAGGTCCAAAAACCTGTACTATTGTGAGTTGGCAGCCCATTTAAAATGAATGGGCTGACTTATCACAGTGCACGTTAACATGCAAAATAATGTACGCTAATGGATGTGCGATAATGCTCTGCAGTAGGCCACTGTTAAGGAGCACTCACCACTCATCAATTTAGTAAAGCAAAAATAATTTTTATACCTCTTACATGTTAGTTACAGTCATGTTATGGGGATTAATAAAAAAAAAGGCATTTGATAGTAAAAGGCTTGTAATAGGAAACTAATGCTAAATGCATACAAACACACACACACACACACACACACACACACACTTATTCACCTACCTACCTAAAATCAGTTATTGTATGGGGATTTGAATGATGTATGCCTTTAGTAATCTGTAGCTTGTAGTAGCAAGTTATTGCATTATTGCCATATACACACTAGTATTATAGATAATAATTCAGGTTGACAACATGCAATAAACTTAGATTGATACCCATGTAAACTGCTGCTATTCTCAAGCAAGTCACTAAGTCATTTCTATCCTATAATGACTCAGTGCTGGTTTAATTATTAGAATGCTTTTCAAATAAGATGCACCCATATTTGTATAACCTATTATTCATCATATTCCTTTGGCTGACACAATGATAAGTAATTAAAATGTGCTGTGCCCCTACTGTTGGACACCATAAGAATGACCTCTATAACCTCTGGCTCCAGGCTGAATGTCACAATGTCACCCAGCAATGGCATGAAGTCTTTTTGTATTGTGGATCCCTGCGGCCTGTGATTTACTTTCTTACTAGATTAGAACAATTGATAAGTGAAGAGAGTGGTTATGTCAAACCAGCCTGCTCTGTATTTTCCATTACTGCTTGAAAACAAATGTGGAAACAGCAGAGCTACATAATATCACATTGTATATTGTTTTTTTATTATTTGCTGCAAGTTCCCTGAGATTTTCCAATGTAATATTATTACTAAAGTCTGATAGAAACAATGCAATTCTGTCTCCTTGTACACAGGCTCCCGATGCTGCCCAAAGCTGATAAATAGACACTCACAAGGCAGAGAAACAGAGGTTGATATATACAAAGAAACACATGGCTTTCTTGGACTTATCAGAAGCGCAATATGCACTTATAGAATAGAGTATTTGCATTGTCTTCTATAACCCCACTGGGACAAAGTCATTAAGGACTCCGGCTCGAGCATGATTTGTAACCAAGCAAAGCTCTTTTATGAAATACATTTAAATGCTCAGAAGGGTCTTTTTACCCCTCAAAAGAAATGTATCAACTTACAATAAAGTATACTAACAAAAAAAAAATAAAAACATCTTAACATCATAACGACTACAAAGCATGCTTACATGTTTCTTAAAGGAAATTACTCAAATGATTCAATACATTCTGTAAAGTGATGTTTAGTAGGGTTGAGCTTTGGGACCAGGTCAAACCTGAGTTCAACCAACGGTCAAGTCATTCGCAATTCTGGAAAACGAGGTGCTAATGCAGCCATTAGACATGTGCAATTCGTTTCTGACAAATTTTTGGCCAATCGGAGATTCGGTTACATCGAAATAGTAACAAATTTCATTGACATCTGTTAAAATTTGTTTTGTTTATTCATTTTCTAACAAATTCCAACTTTTTGGAACAATTCGAATTTGGATCGGTCGAAAAACGATCGAGCGATTCAAATTCTATGTGAAGAAATAGCTGGTTGTTAAGCAGCGGGCCAGGAAACTGGCCAACCATGTCCTTAACAACCATGAGTCATCATCTGTCACGGGCTGAAGACAAAAATACACAAAGCGCCTCTAAGTGTAGCCGTTGTGGATATGTTTATTAAACAAAAGTAAAGGTACTCACAAAGAGGTGTATAGGAAAGGCATTGCAGTGTGAGCCACTGTAGACTGTACTCAGCAGGCACGCTGGCTGGCCAGAAGTGGTGGAGATGTGGAGGAGGCTTCACAGAGCTCTGGGGAGCGGAAGACGCTGGTGGTTTCCAGTGCTTCCCCTGTCCAGAGTGGTGATGCGGAGTTACTCAGACATCACTTCCGGTTGCGGCTGTGGGCGTGCAAGAACAGCGGAGTGTTATCGGAACATATGCTCCTTCTTCAGGCCGATGACGTCATACTGAGTAGGGGCATGAGATCGGTGGTGATGTGGAGAGAACTCCACGACCCCCCCCCCGCTCAGGATAATATATAAGTTATATATACCGGAACAATACGAGGGCCATATAAAAGCAATATAAGAGCAATATAAAAGCGATGTGAAGAGCAATAAAAAAAAATATAATTAAAACCAAATTGAATTAAAACAATTTAAAAGACAGTTGTAAATAAGTGAAAAATTGATAAAAACACTTGCATAAAGGGAACTCCTAAGGGGGGGGGGGGGTTGGAGAGTAGGGGCAAGTAGCATGTTACTAATGGATCCACAGGGTGAATGGCTATTTGATATTACTGACAAGGATCACTAAGAAGGGGCATTGGGGGGGGGGGGGGGGCGGTGACAAATTGGTAATATAATAGGGTAACTTATATACATATATGGTGAGGTTATGATACCAGATGGGGGCTATTAAATACATTATTGGCAAGGAAAAGCAATGTGCAAAGCTTATGGAGAAATCTAGCAGGCATGATGCTGTTTTGCTGGTGATAATGCTTCCCTCCAAGGGGAAGGAGGATGGGTAAGTATGGAACAGGAACACAGGGAGGGGGAGGGAAGGTTTTTATGAAATCCCCTAGGGAATATAAAAGGCCATACATACCTGGAATCAATATGTATGCCCACGTGAGTCATAGATTCCATGTGAGATGTATACTGAGGGTATATGGGAGAATATAAAGGTCAAACGAACTAAATCATATCATATCAAAGCATTGGTCTCAATATCCTCATTCAGGCCCCCGGAATGAAAGAGGTCTAAGTGGTATATCCAAAAAGTTTCCCGTCGGCAGAGACGTTGGAAACGCTCCGCCAGAGGGAATGATGCTGGTATGGACTCAATGATCCATACTTTCAGTCACTCAGAAGACTGGTTGTGATGTTCTGCGAAGTGTCGGGGGACACTGTGTTTGTCACTCCCACCTTCGACAAATCTGCGGTGCTCCCCGAAACTTTTTCTGAGAGGTCTGATGGTTCTGCCTACGTAGAATAGACCACAAGGGCAGGACAGACAGTAAATGAGGTAATCTGTGGATCAATTGAAAAATGTGAAATGGGGTAAGTCTTGTTTTTAATAGTAAACTTCTTTTGGCCATGGGTGACATGTTTACAGGTCAGACATAGAGCTTTTCGACACTGAAACATGCCTGTAAGAGGGATCATGCACAGTTGGTTGGGGCCCAATTTAGCTGGTTGTTTGAGCTTGCTGGGGGCAGCGATGTTCTTTATGTTGCGAGATCTCCTATATGAGATCTTGGGTTTAAGTGGAATAATATTGTGTAAATGTGGGTCCCCCATTAGGATGGGCCTTTTCCATGTTCCTATACTTGTTGTGAAACCGAGTAGTGAACCAGATGGGTTGTGGGTGAGTTGTGTCTGAATGGGTGCGCATAGGTGGATCTGAGGGTGAAAGGTAGTGGGAGTATGCATCATTGATAAGTTCTAGTGGAAAACCTTTTTGTAAGAACTTTTCTTTTAAGAGCAAGCTTTGTTGTTCGTAATCCTTGTCTCTTGTGCAATTCCTGTGAAGTCTGCAAAACTGGCTCTTGGGCATGTTGGATACCCATCTGGGGTGGTGGCAACTTTGAAAATGCAGGTATGAGTTGCCTGCTGTAGGTTTAATATAGTTTATGTTTAGGATTTTACCCTCCTCATGGAACAAATGGAGATCCAACAAGTCTAAGTAGGAGGGGTCCTGCACTGATGTGAAAGAGAGGCCAAAGTCATTGTTGTTGCAGTAGGCCACAAATTCACTTATGGTATCCCCTGGGCCATCCCATATGATGATGATATTGTCAATGTATCTCCCATAGAGGACTAAATAGGAGGCATATGGGTTATGGTCCCAGATGTTGAAGGCCTCCCACAGGTCCATGGTGAGGTTTGCATAGCTGGGAGCGAAATTCGCTCCCATTGCTGTGTCGACCAATTGTAGGAAAAAATCACCATTAAACTCAAAATAGTTATGTGTTAAACAGAACCGGACTGAGTCCAGGATGAACTTGGCTTGCTCAGAGTTGATGAGGGGGTCATTGGCCAAAAAGTATGAAACGGCCTTCAGACCAATAGAGTGTGGGATAGAGGTCTATAAGGAGACAACATCTAATGAGACCCAAGTATATGTGGGTTCCCAGGTGTAGTGTTGCAATTTATCTAGAAGTCAACTCCATCTCGGATGTATGCTGGGAGACCTTGTGCCAAAGGTTGAAGAAATACATTGATATACTGGGAAAAGGGACTGGTGACATTGTCCATTGTGGCCACAATGGACCTACCTGGCGGATTCTGAGTAACTTCGCATCACCGATCTGGACACGGGAAGCACTGGAGGCCACCGGCATCTCCCATGCCCCGGAGCTCTGCGAAGCCTCCTCAACATCTCCACCACTTCTGGCCAGCCAGCATACCTGCTGAGTACAGCCTGCAGTGGCTTACACTGCAATGCCTTTCCTACCCACCTGTTTGTGAGTACCTTTACTTGTGTTTAATAAACATATCCACAATTGGGACAATGTTCTTTGGGGGGGCAGACTTGAGGGCATGTGGCCTGGTATGGTTCAGGAGAGGGGGTGCTCGCTCACCCCCCTTTCCTGACCTGCCAGGCTGCATGCCCGGATAAGCCATTTTTAAAAAAAAATTTGACATGGAGTTCCCCTTAAAACCTATACCAGACCAAAAGGGCCTGGTAAAGATTTTGGGGGAGACCCCATGCCGTTTTTTTCCGGCACTGTTGCTGCTTCTTCCCGGATGTCTGCCTCATTTCTTCCTAATTTTCAGATCCGTGATTGAAACCCCAAATTTCATGTTATTCTTCATGCACATTTATCTAGCAACATACTGCAGTACCTCTCTTGGCACTTGCTACCGCCCAGCCCGCCTCTCTCCTTTATTGTCTTTTGTCTCCGGCAGACGTCAGCAGTGGATTCTCAGCCCCGCCCACCTCTTTTCTGACCTGCCAGCTACAGTCAGCGGCCGGGGCTGAGAATCCACTGCTGACGTCTGCCGGAGGCAAGAGACGAGAGAAGAGAGAGGAGAGAGGCCGGCTGAGCGGTAATGAGTGCCGAGAGAGGCACTGCAGTATGTTGCTAGATAATTGTGCATGAAGAATAACATGTAATTTGGGGTTTCAATCATGGATCTGAAAATTAGGAAGGAATGAGACACCCACTGACACCCCTCACCACCCACCCACTGACACCCCTCACCACCCACACCTCTCAACACCCACACACTAACACCCCTCACACCCATCCACTGACAACCACCCACTGACACCCCTCACCACCCACCACCCACACCCCTCTCCACCCACCCACTGACACCCATCACACCCACCCACTGAAACCCCTCACCACCCACAAACTGACACCCCTCAACACTCACCCACTGACACCCCTCAACACTCACCCACTGACACCCCTCACCACCCACACCCCTCTACGCCCACCCACTGAC
>BLSH010176472.1:1760050-1773403 GCA_018402905.1 Glandirana rugosa
GTCCTCGTGGACAAATGTTGGAGAAATTCAGAACAGTAACATTACGTTTACGTTAACTTCGATTGATATTTCATAATGAAATACCATGTGCCACGGATGATCCAATCATTCATAATTATGTCTATGGCGGAGAAAAACAAACCCGCCTGTATTAGGAACAAATCTTTGGCCTTCCCTATAGATAGATTTAAAGTTAAATAGGAGGTGCTGGGTAAAGGAGTGGAGGTGTCTTGTCCAATACCGTTTTTGAACGGACAGATTTGTAAATAGACACAGACTCCAGTTTAGGAATGTCCCGAAAAATTTTTTATAGTTAGCTTCAATTGCATTTGCATTACAATGACAAGACTTAAAGAGGTTGTAAACAGGTGCTCCTGTGACCGGCGGCTCCCACACACATGTGCGGGAGTGACGTCACGCGGCTCGGGCCAGTCGGAGTACTCTGCCCCAGAAAGAAGATGAACAAAGATGGACTCAGTATCTAGCAGGGACGGCGCGGGCTTCGATTGCAGGTAAGTGTCACATAATGTGTTAGTATGCGATGCATACTAGCACATTATGCCTTTACTTTGTAGGAACGGGGAAAGGAAGAAAAACCCTGATGCGTTCACCTCTTTATCAGTGTTTCAAATTTGGTCCCAACAACTCAACTTTTTGACATTGTTCGAATGCAATAAAAAGCAAAAAAAACCTCTATTGCGTTAAAGTGCAGTCCTCTATTAACTGCCAATCTACACCAGCTTGAGAATATTGAGAAACACAAAGTGAAACGGATTATGGCATCTTTCTTATTATGCCTTAAAATTAGGAAAAGTTAGCCAAATAAAATAAAGGTAATTGCAAGTCTCTATCATTGCCAAAGGTAAAGACAGCAGTAGGCTCTGAATATATACAGACTGCAGGTACTTTGCCCATCATGTACTGAATTGTATACATTTGTGTTTGTTTGAAAAAGGAATTTATGAGATTTTGATTGTTTATCTATAAATAACATATTTATCTGCCAAACATAGACTAGAGGTAAAGTAAAAGGAGTAAAGCATGTTTATTTCACAGAATTAGCTTTTACTTTGCAAGAGAATTTTCCCTTAGATTAGTGGATGCGGTGAAAATTGACTATGCAAAGTAAACCCAATGACAAGCAAGAAAAAAAAAAAAGCAGTATTTTTGCTTGCATGTGACTGGATGGCAGAGCTTCACCTCATTCGCTAAGCTAAAGGAAATTCACTTGCAGAATGAAAATGTGCTTTTCCTAAGTGAACGACGTATTTACCTTTAGTAAATAAACCCATGTCAAGACTTCCCTGTGCATTTCCCACCCTGCCCCACAATCATTTATGAGGCGTGTGACACACTAACCCTGATTTACTAATGTAGCCCCCCCACAGAGTAAGTGCATTTTCTAGCAAGATTTTTGGTTAGGAAAGGTAAATTTATTCTGGCCTGACTGTAATGTGCAGGCCTGGATGTTTTGATCTGAGCTGGGAGGAGTGGCTCAGGGAGGATTGGGTGGACTAAATAAATGAGGTCACAAAAACCTCCCTCTCTTTAACCAGAAACCTGATGTTGGTCTCTGGGCAGAAAGCCGGGAGACTGGTGGAGCCATCTGGAGTATTCCAAGGAGCCCTGACCAATCCCCATGCAGGGTTGTCAGGGGGCAGGCCTCCTTAAATACTATGAGTCAGCCCAGTCTGGGAGGAGTAGTGTCGGATGGAAAGTCAGAGATGTAGCAGAGGTGCTGTGGAGCAGGCCCCTACCCAGTAGGTCGCCCCCAGTCTCCCAAGGGTGATCTTGGGGCCTGGGAGTTTGGGTGCAGCCAGGGAGGAGAGAGAGAGATCCTTGGAGTGGCACAGGAGGAACAGGAGAACAGTGGAGGTGCTACACAGTGAGAGACTTTAAGGAATCCACCGGTACGGTGAGTGACGGTCCCTGTGACTGTAGGAGTGAAAGTGCTGGAGCAGGCTGGGAGAGGAAAGTGGACAGTCTGTGGGAGCCTTTGGGGTCAGTCAAGGGAAGGAGAGAGTTACTGAGGAAAAGAGAAGTTCTAGGGGACCTGGAGTCAGCAATGGGCTGGGTGTTGTAGTACATCAAAAGCCCGGTTAGCACAGAAGTACTTTTTCTGCACAATCATGGGCCCGCGTGCCCCCTGCCTGTAATGGGTGTTCCTGAGGTCCTGCCAGGACAGGGTAGGCCTCGCCACATGCTAACCGCGGTGAAGAACCGAGCGTAGAGGCCTATTAAATTCCTTTTAGGCCTGAAACCAAGTACTGAGCTGGAGGATGAAGGACTAATAGTCTGCAGAGGGAGAGTCTGCAGTGTCAGCACACACATACAGGCTTGTATGTGCCAACTTTGTACTATAATTCGACTGAGCATCGCACAGTAAACCCTTATCCCCATCCAAGTTATTTCCCCCAATAAAACAACAAAAACAAGAGCCAGCCTGGTCAGTGTCTCCGGATGTGTTATATGGTGTTATTGAGGTCAGCCAGCAGGTGAACCACTACTTTCAGCCACTCTCAAGGGAGCACATGGCTACACTAAAGATGTAGAGCATGCTCACCTTCAAGGTGAATTTTCATTATCTCAAGGAATGAGATAAACTAAGTGAAAAATCACTTTGTAAAATATACCCAATTATTTGCAAGGGACATTTAAAAAAATAGATTTTTGCTTGCACATTATTTGAAGTCAATTTAATCTCATTCACTAATCTAAAGGGGTATAACCAAAGCTATTTTGGCTATGCATCTGCTATGGATCTAAGGAGTGAAGTTCATTTTGCTAAAGCCAGCTGTCGACTAACATTAATCAGCCAGTCCAGACTCAGGAAAGATCCCGATTTTACAGTCAGGATCCACCAAGAAGCCTGGACTGGCAGCTGGCTCAGGCTCTCAGAGAGTTCCTGAGAGCCTGAGCCAGCTGCTACTGCCCTCTCCACAACCATGTGCTTCAGTGAGCACTGGAGGGGTAAAGCAGAGAGCCAGTGACTGACAATCACAGCCTCTCTGCAAGCTGAAGACTGAGAGCTGAGCGATCAGCTATGTTTAATCGCTAAGTTCTCAGTCTTAGAGGTGGCGGGGGCAGCTGTAGCTGGGAGCGTTGCAGCAGCCATCTAGGTGAGTATGAAAGTTTTTTTTTTTGTTTTGTTTTTTTACTTCTCTTTAAGTTAAAATTCACTTTTGCAAAAGAAAATCCACTTAGCTTAGTGAATGAGGTGAGGTTGTGTTAGCTTCGATCATCTAATCATGCATGTTTTTTTTTTCCTTGCATTTCACTTTGGGATTCATTTACTGAAGGCAAATAGACTGTGCACTTGCAAATTGCAGTTACACTCCACAGGTGCAGTTGCTCCAGAGCTTAGTAAATTAGGTAAAGCTGCACTTTGTAAAGAGTCACATGCAAGGAAAATAAAACAGCACAGCATTTTTGCTTGCATATGATTGGGTAATGGAAGTCAGTAGAGTTTCTGCTCATTTACTAAGCTCTGGAGCAACGGCACTTGCAGAGTGCAACTGCACTTTGCAAAGTGCACAGTCTATTTGCCTTTAGTAAATCAACCCCTTTGTGTCACCTCATTTACTGAGATAAGTGAAACTTCACTTTGAAAGTGAGCGTGCTCTACTGTTTTTGAAAATCAACCACAAAGTCTCATATAAAAGTATTTCAGGAGAACACATTTGCTTGTATCTGTCTGCACTCCAAGCTTCCATTTATCATCATAATCCTCACACCTAAGCACATCAACTGTGCAATTTACAGCCTTCAGTGCTAATTTGTAATTCCTTTATTTCTGATTCTTTATCATCATCTACAGTCATTGTACTGGACAGTGCTGCCCAGGGCCTACAACAATATTCACATTGCTTTTTTGTGATCATCACTATTATTTGACCTTGACACCACAGCAGTATCACTTAGAGTGGTTATTGTTTAAGTTATTAATTGCATTTAATTGCATTTAATTGGCAGTGCTTAATATCACTAAAATCACCTCTCCTGACTCTGTAGAGGAGTCTGTGGACCCAGTTGCACAGTGTAGCGGTGCCCCCGAAGGAGCTGCTGATTTAGATATATTTGTCCCGGGCCTCCCTCTGATTATCCTGCAGCCAGTCACCATGGATTTTCACACTGTCAGGTGCACACACACAATCCTGCTAGTTTTCAATGACCAGTCTAGGGGATGTATTTTTGATGCTTTAGTGTAGAACTTGGATAGGAGGAGGAAAGGAATGGGATACTCCAAGTTAACTGACTCCAAGTGAGGACAACTTCTCCCTATCGCTGTACAGCAGACTGTCAGTGACACTACATAGCAGACTGATCTCAGTAATGCAAGTAGCAGGCTGACTCCAGTGACACTGTTACCAAACTGATCCTAGTGAAACAAGTCCCTTTTTAACCACTTGCCGACTACTGACCGCAGTCTGATGGCGACAGAGTGGCTCGATATCGCAAACCGCCGTCATATGACGGCGGCTGCGATATCCCTCACTGTGTTTGGGGGGGCCAGGGAGAGGGTAGAGCGGACTCGATCATCGCCGGCTACCCGCAATGGCCCCCCCCCCTGCAGTGAAAGAACGGAGGTCCGTGTAAGTAAACACGGATCTCCGTTCTGTTAGAGGGGGAAGGGCTGTGATCACAGGCTTCCTGTATATGGAAGCCATGATCACTCCTTTCCCCCAGCCAGGCCAGCCCACACACAGTTAGAACACACCCAGGGAACACAGCTAACCCTTAGAACGCCCCCTCCAGGTCCTGTTGCCAACGGTTGTGCAGCAGACATTCACCTGCACAGTACACGTGCTCACGCGGCCCTCCATGGCCACCATTTTGATTCTCAAATAAACTTTGCCTCTCCGACAGTATGGTTGCACGTAACACTGTAGAGCAGACATCAGCACAGCACACTTTCTCTTTGATTGCGGTCCCGCAATCCCTAATATGGCAATTTCTCAAACACTTTATCCAGCCGTTTCTACTGACATCCATTGCTGTGATAATACAGGGTATAATCCCGGACTGATGTGCCCCCACGTGTATCGGTACCCCCGAAGGAGCTGCTGATTTAGATATATTTGTCCCAGGTCTCCCTCTGATTATCCTGCAGCCAGTCACCATGGATTTTCACACTGTCAGGTGCACACACAATCCTGCTCGTTTTCAATGACCAGTCTAGGGGATGTATTTTTGATGCTTTAGTGTAGAACTTGGATAGGAGGAGGAAATGAATGGGATACTCCAAGTTAACTGACTGCAAGTGAGGACAACTTCTCCCTATCTCTGTACAGCAGACTGTCAGTGACTCTACATAGCAGACTGATCTCAGTAATGCAAGTAACAAGCTATTTCCAGTAAAGCAAGTAGCAGACTGACTCCAATGACACCGTTACCAAACTGATCCTAGTGAAACAAGTCCCTTATTAAGCAGTAAGGACAGGACAGACTTTGCTTCTTCAAGACACTCACCAGTGTACCTTTCTAACTCAATGCAGCAGACTACCAATGACACTTTATGGCAGACTGATCCCAGTGGAACAGGCCCCTTTTTAAGCAGTACAGGATAAGCCAGACTCCGTTCTTCAAGACACTCGCCAGTGTCTCCTTTCTAGCTCACATACCCAGTTTAGCTGACTATGAGGAGCAGGAGGGGAATTCTAGCAACTCAGTCTCAGGGATCCCTCCACTGGTCTGTACTCACACCATGTCCTGGGACAGCGTGTAGCCTCCTTCCAACTTCCAAGCGACACTTTGCCACTGTGATACCAGACAGGATCCAAGGACATTCCCCTCTGTCAGCTTTAAAGAACTCTGGGCTGCAGCTTCAGCAACTTCAGCTAAGCCTCGACCAGGCCCAGCATCCACAGCCTCCTGCATAGGCCTCAAGCCTAGCAGCCAGGAGCTAAACACATGCCTCCACCCCTGAGGTCTGGGTGGGCTGGAACCTTGAGCCCATGTGCTCCATTTTATATGAAGGTGTTCACCCAAGATGCAGTGGGGGGCCACTCCCCTGCTAGTTGGTCAAAACCTCCTCCACATATACCTGCTGCCACTGGCTGGGTTTTCTTCACACTGCCCAATAGGGACACATACAATTGGACAGTGTAAAACTCTCCAGACCACATGAATCAGCACCAGAGCATACTGACCAGACCTTACTCAAATCCAGGGTCTCTGATAAGCAGGTAGCATATAAATTTGCCTATCTACTCTCCTGTTAAGCTGAGAGAGCCAAAAACTATATACACTCACTAGTACCCAAACTAGAAGGGCGCTACACTAGTATTCACAATCGAATGCTTCTTCTTCTATACTAAACATCAGTGGTTCCAATTATGGGGGGAGCATGTGATCTCCCACGATTCATTGCTTGAGTCTTTCCAACATCAGTCAACATCTGATAAAGGTAGAAGAAGAAGAATAGCCTACGCTTTGTCCTCTGTGTGTGTGTTTCAAAAATCACTTAAAAAAATGGTTTGTTCTATCCGGTTGAGGTCAGGACTCTGTACAGGCCAGTCAAGTTCCTCCACCCTAAACTCACTCACCATGTCTTTATGGAATTTGCTTTGAGCACTGGTGCGCAGTCATGTTGGAACAGGAAGGGACAATCCCCAAGCTGTTCCCACAAAAGTTGGGAGCATGACATTATCAAAATGTCTTGGTATGCTGATGCCTTAAGAGTTCTCTTCACTAGAATTAAGGGGTCAAGCCCAACACCTGAAAAAAAACCCACACCATAATCCCCCCATCACCAACTGATTTGGAGGGGTGGCCCAATACTTTTGGCAATATAAGGTATGTGAAATGGGGAAAAAGTATACACTTGGTAATAGACAGGTGGACCAGAGTAGGACCCCTAATCCCTATAATGGGGAAGCTCCTGCCTAAGGGGCAATGCTATGACAATAACCCAGCAGTTTTTGTCAAACCCTTCCCTACTGGCCAGTATATTGGGCCCAAATCCAGTGTTAGATTGCTAAGAATGAAGTATTTTCAAAACTGAGCATTGGTGCCAGAATGCTGTCCCCAGTAGGCAATACTGTTCATTTAGGTAATGTGTGGTAGGCCATGGCCAGTGTCCTCTCACCTGCTTCTAGGGTGCTGACTTGGCTCCTTCTACTCTGCATCCAGCGCTCAGCAGTGTCAGCTGCAGTGACATCCTCCCCAATATCAGGTGGCAACACCAGGCTTGACAGTTCCCACAGACCAGGAGATGTCCACTACTCTCATGCATCTCAACACTGCAGCAAACTGACTCGACAGCAGACTCTTACATAATGTGTCTTTCACCACGTCTTTTCAGCAACTACCCCAAGCACAGGAACAGTCCCTCCTTTTCCTCTCTCCAGAGTTCTGGTAATGCTGGGATCTGTAGTTCAGGCTCAGTCTCTCTAGGAACTACATCTCCCACAAGTCCTTGGCTCCTTCCAGCAAGCGTTGTCCTATTCCAGGCTAATGGTCTCTC
This sequence comes from Glandirana rugosa, assembly GCA_018402905.1. Lineage (NCBI taxonomy): Eukaryota > Metazoa > Chordata > Amphibia > Anura > Ranidae > Glandirana > Glandirana rugosa. Next base: position 1,767,516 of record BLSH010176472.1, read on the forward strand.
CTCAGACTCTTTCTGTGGCAATGCACAGCCCAGCCTTGTGTTTTGTCTCTTTCCATCTCTTCTCATTGGTAGGCAAGGAGAGGGAGAAAAGATGCAGCACTGACTGTGGGTGAGTGACTGCAGTATGTGTGGACACTAGTGACAGCCTGGTCTGTGCAGCCGTAGTTCAAAGTATGCCTCAGGCTGGAGCTACTCAATTATACTAATGTCCAATTGTGTTATTTACTGCACTTACCGAGCTACTGTCAGAAAGCTATTATTCTTATATTGACACACATTGATTTAAGAAAATGAATCTAAATCAGTAAGCAGTTGCTGACAATTTTAATGAAAAACACTTAAAGTGGTAGTAAAGGCAGAAGGTTTTTTTTATCTTAATGCATTCTATGCATTAAGATAAAAAGCATTCTGTGTGCAGCAGTCCCCTCAGCCCCCTAATACTTACCTGAGCCCCACCTCAATCCAGCCATGTTGCAGAAATGTCTCGGCTGCCCAGGACTCCCCTCCTCATTGGCTGAGACAGCAACTCAGCACCATTGGCTCCTGCTGCTGTCAATGAAAGTCAGTCAGCCAATGAGGAGAGAAAGAGGGTGGGACCAGGCCAAGGCTCTCTGTCTGACTGGACACAGGGAGCTGTGGCTCAGCTCAGGTGCCCCCATAGCAAGCTGCTTGCTGTGGGGGCACTCAACAGGAGGAAGGGGCCAGAAGCACCGAAGAGGGACCCAATAAGAGGAGGATCGGGGCTGCTCTGTGCAAATCCACTGCAACATAGCAGGTAAGTATAAGACGCTTGTTATTTTTAACTATAAAAAATGAGACTTTATTATCACTTTAAAGTGTTACTAAACACAGGACCCTGCATTCACCATATCTGGTCTCCCACAGTACACATAACATGGAAATTAAATTATTTTAGTAAATATAAACTGCTAAATACATTTTCTTATCAGCAGTATATAGTAGTCTTGTGACTTCTATCAGTGTCTGGTTAAATCTTGTAGGAGGAGTTTCCATTCTACTCTGATTGTCCTATGAGGCTGCAGGTTCCCTGGCCCTCTCTCTGGACAGTGCTGATTGGCCCTGCGCTGATAAAATGCACCCTCCCAAGAAAAAAATAAAACTCTTTAGCAATACACAGCAAACTGAGCATGTGCAGAGTGACTCCAAAGGCTCTGTCTTATCAGGAGATGGATTGGGAACAGTGAAAGAAGGGAGGATCAGAGAAGACAGTATCAGACAGCCTGTCAGGAAGGCACTAGCACTAGTACAGCTGAAGCTTCTAGACATCCACAGGTGCTCAAGAGCAGATGTGCGGGTGTCCGTTTGCCTGTGCATAACCATGCGCAAATGCACCCGTTGCTAATGTTGGCACCAATGACATTATTTGAACTGCAGTAATGCTTTCAGCCAGTGCCGTCTGATCTGCAGTTATTACCTGTACTCTTGCATATGTTCTTTTATTGACTCCTGTTAATGACCTGGCTTCTTGCCCTGACCTTGGCCTGTATCTGGATTTGCTCTGTCTCCTGTTCATCTTCCTGATTCAACGATGCCAACTCCTGCTTCTACCCTGAGGATTCTCTGCCTGCCGTTTATGCCTGTATCTGACCGTCTGTTGCTGACCTGGCTCAGTGACTTGTCTGACCTTGCATCCAGTTATTCTCTGGCTCTACTCTGCATGTTACCTGGTCCCCGCTGGTTCTTCACCTGTTGAGTGTTATTAATCCTGCTGCACCAGCCACCACCTGCTAGCTCCCGGGCAAGCATCTGCTACCTGCTGTCTGCCCAGGCTGGGGTCTTCTGCCATCCACCATTCCAATGATCTGACCTGCTCCTGGTGATGCCCCTTCTACTGCCTGCTGCTGTGGCTGACAGAACATCTTACAGGCACTCATACCTCGCCCTGCTCTCGTGGCCACTGTCACAACTTCAATTGCTGCAACAAAGTATCTCCCCACTCAGTAGCTGACATCACTGACTGCATGACTTTCATCATCTTTATAATACTTTGAAGAAGGGAACAAGATTATCTCCAACTCATTCTTCAGTAGTTTATAACTGCACCAAGATTTTTTTTTGTCAGAGAAAACGGCTCATTCCGAAAAGAAAATCATTTAAAAGAAGTCACAGCGCACAGAACAGCTTGTTATTCATTTGCTTTCTTGCTGTGTTATTGACTCTTTCACTATGGCTTTTAGATTTGCTTCATGTACACTTTTACAACAATTCTTTGGAATAACCACAAGGTGGAGGGACGCATCATTGGATTGCAAGGAAAGTGCTAGTGCTCTCCTGTGGTGTTGAGGCACCCTTTAAAAAGATCTTTTTGTCCTAAATGATTTCTTCTCCCGTATCTAAACATAAACAGAATGTAACTGTCTGTCTGCTCATCAGAGTTAAACTCAATCGTGTTTACAGTATCTCACAAAAGTGAGTACACCCCTCACATTTTTGTAAATATTTTATTCTATCTTTTCATGTGACAACACTGAAGAAATGACACTTTGCTACAATGTAGTGAGCGTATAGCTTATATAACAGTGTAAATTTGCTGTCCCCTCAAAATTACTTAACACACAGCTATTAATATCTAAACCGCTAAAAACAACAATGAGTACACTCCTGAGTGAAAAATGTCCGAATTGGGCCCAAAGTGTCAATATTTTGTGTGGCCACCATTATTTTCCAGCACTGCCTTAATCCTCTTGTGCATGGAGTTCCCCAGAGCCTCACAAGTTGCCACTGGAGTCCTCTTCCACTCCTCCATGACGATATCACGGAACTGGTGGATGTTAGAGACTTTGAGCTCCTCCACCTTCCGTTTAAGGATGCCCCACAGATGCTCAATACAGTTTAGGTCTGGAGACATGCTTAGCCAGTCCATCACCTTTACCTTCAGCTTTAGCAAGGCAGTGGTCGTCTTGGAGGTGTGTTTGGGATGGTTATCATGTTGGAATACTTCCCTGTGGCCCAGTCTCTGAAGGGAGGGGATCATGCTCTGCTTCCGTATGTCACAGTACATGTTGGCATTCATGGTTCCCTCAATGAACTGTAGCTCCCCAGTGCTGGGAGCACTCATGCCACCCCAGACCATGACACTCCCACCACCATGCTTGACTGTAGGCAAGACACACTTGTCTCTGTACTCCTCACCTGGTTGCCGCCACACACCCTTGACACCATCTGAACCAAACAAGTTTGGTTGTTCAGACCACAGGACATGGTTCCCAGTAATCCATGTCCTTAGTCTGCTTGTCTTCAGCGAACTGTTTGCAGGCTTTCTTGTGCATCATCTTTAGAAGAGGCTTCCTTCTGGCATGGCAGCCATGCAGACCAATATGATGCAATGTGTGGCGTATGGTCTGAGCAGTGACAGGCTGACTCCCCACCCCTTCAACCTCTGCAGCAATTCTGGCAGCACTCATAGGTCTATTTCCCAAAGACAACCTCTAGATATGACGCTGAGCACGTGCACTCAGCTTCTTTAGTCAACAATGATGAGGCCTGTTCTGAGTGGAACCTGTCCTGTTAAACCACTGTATGGCCTTGGCCACCGTGCTGCAGCTCAGTTTCAGGGTCTTGGTAATCGCCTTATAGCCTAGCCCATCTTTATGTAGAGCAACAATTCTTTTTTTCAGATCCTCAGAGAGTTCTTTGCCCTGAGGTGCCATCTTGAACTTCCAGTGACCAATATGAGAGAATGAGAGCAATAACACCAAATTTAACACACCTGTTCCCCATTCACACCTGAGACCTTGTAACACTAACGAGCCACATGACCCTGGGGAGGCAAAATGGCTAATTGGGCCCAATTTGGACATTTTCCCTTAGGGGTGTATTCACTTTTGTTGCCAGCAGCTTAAACATTAATGGCCGTGTCTGGAGTTAATATGAGAGGACAGCAAATTTACACTGCACACTCACTACTTTACATTGTAGCAAAGTATCATTTCTTTAGTGTTGTCACATGAAAAGATATAATAAAATATTTACAAAAATGTGAGGGGTGTACTCAATTTGTGAGATACTGTATATATGTGTTTTCCTGGAACAAATGTTATCATATATTTTAAGTACTGTAGGCTTCTCTACAGTGGTGGCTGGTGCTAAATTTTCTTTGGGGGGGGCCGCAAACAAACCCCCTCCCAAGTCAGCGCTCACTTCTCCAGGGTCGCGGCGCTATGGCTTCTCCTCCCGGCCAACCCGGTCTTCTTTAGATCTGCCTCCTGTCCCGATTGGCCAGGAAGAGAAGCCAGAAACCAATATCCAATATCGATTTGCTAGTGTCACAAGTGGGTGGGTTTGGGCCGCAGTGTTCTGCTCATGTGCTTGAAAAAAAAAACTCATAGAAATGAGTCTGGTGCCCCGCATACAACCCGGCATGTAAATTAGGGGGGCAGCGCCCCTTATGGACTAGCCGCTCCTGCTTTTCTGTTAGATTTCTGAAAACCACTCCCTGACAAAAAAAAGGAAATAAGTTGTCAGTGCTATATAAATGCCTAAATGGAATTTTTATGTGGATATGGCGCCTCCAAAAATACAATAAAAAAGTACAATTAAAAAATGGTTGCTGCCCCTTTAGAAGTGCTTAAAGCAAATATAATAGATTGTAAGTGTAAGGGTATTGGCGCAAATCCTAATATTAGTAGTATGAGGTAGTATGTCCTGTCAATCCATAGGGTTAGGATACATACAATTTTTACTGTTGGTCCAAAAAAGTGCATGTGATATGTACAACTTAAAATAAATGAATCATTTACATAATTCATTGTTGATCAAATGTGCACATAAAAAGTCATATTACAATTCATAATGTGCAAAACCAATCCATGTGCATGATAGATGATTAAATGTGCGTATTCCAATGTATAAAGTCCGCAAGTAATGATCTTATCCCGTTACCAAACTGTAGGTATCCAAAGGTGCTTAGAGTACTTTTCTATTCACCTGTGCTCAAAAGGAAGATTGGGCACTCACCAGATGTTCATGACCCCTTTTTATAGGTAGGTCATATAACACTTTTTTTGGGAATATCCAAGATGTTCCTGGTGTCTGCCTTCTCTTATGGCTCCTCTGGTCGGGCTGGAGTATAAGAAATCAACTCCACAATAGACAGGATAAAACTTATCATAGTGTAATAGTTTATTCAAAAATACTTAGGAAAAAACAGCAATATAAAATGGCACACTCACATTTATAAGTGTCTGTTTCCCGGCACTAGATGTTTCCAGCGTATGTGAGCGGTAATCCTTCCCATAACGTCATGCGGTGCAGGCCTAGCTTTCAGGACAAGAAGAAGGAAGTAACCAGTAGTATGGTGCGATCCGGATGGACGGCTATCAGTCACTTCTACGTACTTTTCGCTACAGGAAGCATCTTCAGAAAGTGACCTTGTAATATTAATAGTGATGATAGCGATTAATAGTGATCTTTGGTAGTGTTGAGCGAACCCGGACTGTAACGTTCGGGTCCGTACCGAACTTTCGGGTGTCCGTGGCACGGACCCGGACCCGGACATTTCAAAAATCGTTCGGGTTCGGTCCGGGGTTCTGCTATTTTACTCCACGTGTTGAGAAGCTGCAGGGCAGCCAATCAACAAGCGTTTCACTGGTTTGCCCTTAGAAGCCATCACAGCCATGCCTACTAATGGCATGGCTGTGATTGGCCAGTGCATCATGTGACCCAGCCTCTTTATAAGCTGGAGTCACAGTGCTGCAGTCACATGCTCCTTGGGTTAGTGTAGGGAAAGGTAGCTGACGGCGTGAGGGACAGATTTCAGCCATTTTAAGACCTGATCCTGCATCCTGAGATAGATTACTTTACTACTGCTGTCTGTGCTGTTGCTCTGAGGACAGATAGCAGAAATTAGAGATTTCACATACCGCTGC